>MU677990.1:235492-248980 GCA_026770625.1 Nicotiana glauca
TGCTTCTTTCTTAATTAAGTAGGTTGGCAATTTCTGCAATTTCAGGTGGGAGGTCTCCTTTCACTTGGTATCCACAAGAATATGTTGACAATGTACCAATGAATGACATGAACATGAGAGCAAATGCCAGTAGAAACTTTCCAGGAAGAACTTACAGATTCTACAATGGAAAATCAATATATCCATTTGGCCATGGACTAAGCTACTCAACCTTTTCTTCTTTCATAATTTCAGCGCCTTCCACCATTGTCGTAAAGCAAAAGACAACCCATGACTCAGATACCATGCTTTTATCTAACTTGACTGCCCAAGCCCTTGATACTTCAAACCTGAATTGCCAGAGTTTAAGGTTTAACATCACAGTTGGGGTCAAGAATAATGGCAAAATGGATGGATCCTATGTGGTTCTAGTGTTCTGGAAGCCAACAAATATGGAAGGAGGACTGACTGGAGCGCCTAATGTACATCTGGTGGGGTTTGAAAGAGTCTGGGTGGAGAAAGGGAAGACAGCAACAGTGACAACAAAATTGGATGTCTGCAAAGATTTCAGCTTAGCTGATGCATATGGGAAGAGGAAGTTAGTCACAGGGCTGCATAATATAGTTGTTGGTTCTTCAAGTGAGCGCCAAGTTAGGCATCCGTTTAACATAAGGCTGGCTACAAAACAAGAATATGGAGCTCTACTTTACGTCTAATTCTTAAGAAACATATGCAGCGTGCTTCAATTTGTGCTCTTTCTAGAATTTACTGCTAGAAAAGATGAGCATCTATCTAGATCTAGAGTCTAGGCTATTGCCTATTGGTGGTGGTACAGAAAGAATACAGGGTAAAAGATCCAGAAGATTGCTGACTTATATGAAACAACTAATGTATTGTAATATGCAATAAATTTATAAGTTGATTTCCATTCTTTATCCTCTTCGCACATTCACTTTTTCTCTGTCCGTTATAGTTTCTAACCTTCAAAAATATCCATCCCCTTAATAAATACACACAGTTATTTTATACAGAATGGAGCAACTTGCTAGCATTAATAGTCAAAAGATGGAGAGTGATCAACCTCATAAGCCGATTCATGTGTTCTACTCATTTTTCTAGTTTCGTGTATATTATGAAGTTGAACAAAACTATGATACTTTTAATTTCATAGAGAAATTTGATGTAGTACAAGTATTACTTGGCATATGATCCTTCCAGAAGGTTATAAAATGTGGAGCCGCTGCGCCACTTGTCAAATAGTTAGAAGGGTCACATGCCACGTAATACTTGTATTAAACACATAAAATTTCTCCATTTTTTATTACTGTATTCTACTCCTTGCCCCTTCATTTAATAACCTCCATTTACCATGCTAAAGTTGTTTTTGTTTTTCCCTTAGTTTTAATTTGGTGATAAACGAAAGGTTTACAAAGTATGGTGAGTAACACCTAGCATAGAGAAGGGTGTCGCAGTCAACCATGAACAACTGAGGTGCATACAATTTTGATTTACTTAAGCGTTAACACAATATATATTTCACAACACAATATATTTATATTTGATTGGTCATTTAGTGAAGACAAGGTATAATCTTGCATTGGTCAATGATGCTTAAACATGTATTAAAATGTACAATTGAAAAAAAGTCTTTATTGATGTCCAATTGCTTCTGTTGGCAGAGAAGGTGAACTATATGTGCTTTTCATGTGAGAAGAAGTTTTTGTAATTAGCTAAGCAATCAACTTATCCATCTTTATTTATGTTTTTTAGTTATTGTTATGTATAACAAAATATATAACAACTAAAATATTGGAATGTTAAGGATGTAAAAACATATGAATCTGATGGGCTTCATATGATTCGATCCCTGAAAGAAATTCGACAATTAACATTGTTTACTCTTAAAATTGGATAACAATTAAACTTATATAGGTTTTAAGGATATGTGATTTCACTTGGCACAAACTAATAAATAAGAGAATCAATGTTAGAAATTAACAGTAAAATAAATCAAACCAATATGATGAACGACTGTGGCCCTCGAGCTAAACCGCCCTCGACCCAGCTGATTATGCTATTGAAAAGTTTGAACTGAACAACAGAGCTTGTGAGGAAAAAAAAGTAATATATTGCTTGGTTATGCGTGTGTATCATCGTTACAAAATGATTAGAACCCTCTTTATATACTAGAGAAATTCTATTTATTGTATAATTCTAATTACAGTAGAAAATACCATGATAGGCTAAAAAACCGGCCCTGACTTGATACATGCCGAGATTTTCACCATGATCCTTGCCCGATCACGGATATCTTAGGCTTTCTGTTACTCGACTTAGAAGGTTTCCTTCGATCTTGCTCGATCTCTATCACGATCCAAACCCCGCACTGGTCGTGATGGCGCCTCTCGTGAAGACGAGGACAGCCAACTAACCCAACTTATCTTTTTAGAATAGTTAACATTAATAAGCAGCTTTAATATAGTTTAAATAACCACAGTCTATCAAAAGATCTCTTTAATAAGTGCAGAATAAAACCTAAACACAGCCCAAACCGGGGTGTCACAAGTCACGAGCATCTATCAGAGTATAAATACAACTACAAGACCTAAAATATACAAAGCCGGAATAATGAATCAAAAGAGAGAAAAAATGGTGCTGCGAACGCAAACAGTCACCTCGCTACTCCTATAGCTCTGCCTCTGATCAGCCAAAACCCGCTACCAGATAAACAAATACCTGAATCTGCACGCGAGGTACAGGGAGTAAAGTGAGTACTCCAACTTAGTGAGTAATAAGGGTAAATAACAACTGAGCAGTAAGAAATCACGTAAAGCAAACCATCATGCTATATAGGGGCAGTGAAAAACGCTGGGAGGGGCCCCTTACGGCCCAAGCGCAATAACAAGCCATTTTGTGGCATCAATCTAGGCCCTCGACCTCATATCAATATTAGTGTCACATTGCTGCGGCATGCATCCCGATCCATAAGTATCCTCACCATACAGGCCCTAGGCCTTACTCAGTCAACAGAATTCACATAAGTAACTCGGGCAACAATAAAGCATGATGCTCAGCTCAAAATATTTTTAGAAATATCATTTCGAGTGTTTAAGGCATAATAAACTTGGCTGAGTTCTAAAACAGTGGGAAATAAATGAGTGAGTTCAATTATATAATTAAAATAGTGAGGAATTATCAACAACAATCCCCGAAGGGTTCAAATAGCTAGCACGAAGCCCAAATATGGCAATCAGCCCAAAATATGATGATGACAAGTAATTTCAGTCAAATATGCAGAAAATTCATCAATCGGGCTGGACTAAGTCACAATCCCCAACTGTGCTCTACCCCACGCTCGCTATCCGGCGTGCAAGTCACCTCAATATAGCACTACGATGTGCAAATCTGGGATGTTAAACCCTCAGGATGTCATTTACAATCATTACTCACCTCGAACCGGCAAATTCTCTAGCTCCGAAGCCTTTGCCCCTCAAACTGGACTCCACGCATGTCGAATCTACCCAAAATCAGAGCGAATACATCACAATATGCCAATGGGACAATACCCAATAGAAAAAAAATAAAAAATAGCAAAAATCTCGAAATTAGCAAAACTCGAGCCCTGGACCCACTTCTCAAAAATCAGAAAATTTTACATCAATGGAGTCCTTGTCTCGCCACGAGTCCATACATATAAAGAATACCAAAATCGGAGTCCAAATGACCCCACAAATCCAATTTTTTCTCTCTCTCTTAAGTTTCAAGCCCTAAACTATTATTTTTGTCCATCAATTCCTTAAGTTTTCAGTCCAAATCTTTGTAATAACACCGTAAAATCGTATTTTGAGTTCAAGAATCCATACCTTATCGAGACCCCTTGAAATCCCTCTTCAAAATTGCCCCTAATTCTCCAAGTCCGAGTTAAAAAATATGAAACCCTTCAAAACTTCGCGAAGATGAAATTAAATAGAACTGCCCAGACATTTTCGCATCTGCAACTCCATGGTCGCACCTGCGACACCCACTTTTGCGGTCAACGGGCCGCTTCTGCGGTCAAAACCCCGCATCTGCGGACCAAGCTCCATATTTGCGGATCCCATTAAAATATCCAAACACCGCATCTGCGATCCTTTTGTCGCTTCTGCGACTCCGCAGATGTGGTCACCAGTTCCGCACCTACGATCTCTACCGCTTCTGCGTCTCTCCCCTCGCTTTTGCGGTACCGCTTCTGCTGTCCCAATTCTGCAGAAGCGAAAATACCAGAAGCAGCTGCAATTTCTTAAGTTTCACAAACCAAAACTTCCTGTTAACCATCCGAAATAACCCCGAGGCTGCCAGGACCTCAACCAAAAGCATCAAAGCATCCTAAAACATCATTAAAACTTGTCCCAACCATGAAAACACCTCAAACAACACCAAAACCATCAAACTTCATCAGATTCAAGCCTAAGTTCTTCTAAAACTTCCGAAACACGCATTTGATAAAAAACCCAACCAAAACGCCTCCGAATGACCTGAAATTTTGCACACACATCCCAAATCACCTAGCG
The DNA here is from genome assembly GCA_026770625.1 of Nicotiana glauca. Classification (NCBI taxonomy): domain Eukaryota; kingdom Viridiplantae; phylum Streptophyta; class Magnoliopsida; order Solanales; family Solanaceae; genus Nicotiana; species Nicotiana glauca. The sequence goes on from MU677990.1 coordinate 240,022, forward strand.
AAGCTACAATAACTCTCGGAAATTTATTCTGACCCTCAGATCAAAATCTCACCTACCAACCGTTATTCGCCAAAATACTAACTTCGCCAATTCAAGCATAATTCTACACCGGACTTCCAAAATCACTTCCGATCACACTCCTAAGTCACAAATCATCCCCCGAAGCTAACGGAATCATCAAAATCCATAACCGAGCTCTCTAACACATAAGTCAACATCCGGCTGACTTTTCCAAAATAAGACTTCCTTAAAGAGACTAAGTGTCTCATTTCCTTCTAAAACCAATCCAAATCAACTAGGTCACACATGACTCTTATAATGAAGCATAAAGAAGTAGAAAATAGGGAAAATGGGGTGGTAACTCATGAGATGAAGGGTCATGTCATCACAATCTCTTCCTTGCTTCGGTCTCGATCACGGCTGGTCTTGATCTTGATCGACCATTAATCCACGAGCTTACCAATCCATCTCCACACCATGGTCCGAAATAACTAAGGCCGAGCCTTGATCTACCACCCTAATTTCAATTAGTTATACAAAATTAGGCATGCTCGATTTTGACCATATAAAACATGTCCCCTCATTTTTGGGAGTGCAATGACAAGAAACGAATTGAGGCTTCGAACTTGCCCTCGGTTTACCATGTCGTAAGCGTCGTGATGTAGGCGACAGAGGTGACCGAAACGGCTACCAGATTGTTTTCAGTCACTATCTGTTCTGAACCATTGTCTTCATCCTATGAATGTATTTTCCTCTTCTTGCCCAAACTTTACTTTCAATCTCTTTTCATTCTAACCTTCATATTCCTTTGCCACCTATAGAACCTTTTACCTTCAAGATTTTGAATTTCTTTGTTTGTCTTCCCCAAAATATCAAATATCCCAATCTCAGTTCTCCCTTGTTCACAAAAACAAAATGGCCAAAATTTTTAAAACCGTTCCGCAGAAAGATAAAGCTTCCTCATCTCAGCGGGCCGAGGAGCAACTAGTAGCGGAGCCACGCCCTGAAGAATTCATTCCTGGAGGGTGCTCCTTGACTTTGACTTCAAGGTTGAAAAGATCCCCTCGGTTCCAGACTAGTGTGATCCAATGTCGAGGTACATATGCACGATCACCGGTGACCTCCTCGACCAAGTTAAAGACGACTGCAACTCAGGTGACAAGCATGTGGTGGTGCCCTCGCCTAAGGAGTCAATCACTGCCCATGTGTAAGGGTTTCTAAGTGTTTACACTTATCCTTTCACATTGGGTCCCTTGGACCCGGTCATTGTGGACTTCTGCAAAAAGTATGAAGTGACCCTTAGCCAAATTCACCCCTCCTTCTATAGGATAATGATTTTGCTCCGCTTCTTTGTCAGCCAAGCCGACGGGCTTCCTTTTACGCTCGAACACCTCATACGATTATATAGCCCCCGACTTTATCAAGGGGGTTAATAAAGCTTCAACGTCGGGCCTCCAATGCAGATTTCTCGTGCATAGATGAGGATAAGGATCGGGGATGGATGGGCCGATTTATCCGAGTGAAGATCTCAGATTTGATCCCAACTAAGAGCATTCCATTTCTAGAGAAATGGAATATGACACGTAAGTATAACTCCGTTTTTAATTTCTGCCTGTTGTCTTCATTTCTTCATCTTTTCTTATCGGTGTCTTATTTGGTGCAACTGTTGCCTGGATGCCGGATGCGATCCCCCAACTTGGGAACTGGGTTAGGAGCTTATATATATATATATATATATATATATATATATATATATATATATATATATATATATATATATATATATATATATCCACTACTAAAAAGTAAATGAACACGGTCGCATGCAATATAATTTATAATTTACTTATGAGTTTGGGTCGAATCCCACAGAGAATAATATATAGGTGTGTAAGAGAATTTTTACTTGTTATGCAATGCCAAACACTAAAAAGAGTGATTGTGAAAATATTTATAACTAAATGCGAAAATGTAAACTAACCTAGAAAGCAACTAAAATTAATAATGGCGACAAGCATGAATACACGGAGAATTACACTCAAGTAACGATCTAATGTATTTTACGATTTTACAAATATGAGCGAGTTTATGTTAATTAGCCTTGGGTAATAATTCTAAATTAGCTTCTTCCGAAGACTAACAAGACTTCCTAAATGAATTATCCTTAAGACAACTAAGAGATTAAGCACACCCAAATATGGCTACAAGTAGTTCAATCCCATCCCTAGGTAGAATCTATAAAATGAGAGTTAAAGCCTCAAGTTCTTGTTAATTAATCTTTTCCAACCCCAGATTATCTTTCCCAAATTAATTCGAAGTTAATAGGCGAGTCCTAGGGTTAGTTAATCCCTTCGAAAACATTAAAGAACAAGAATAATTAAAGAAAAAATAACTCACTTTATAATAAATAAAAATTATTCAATACACAAGCACAACACGATATTTATTCTACACTTTAAATATGAATATTTTTATAAATAAGATTCAAGTGTTGGAAAAAATACTGCACACATAGACATAAAATACAAAGCAAGAAAATGAAGAAATGAACATAAATGAGTAGAAATTCTCAATCAAAAGCTTCAAACCTTTAAGACCCAAGTGTGTGTGAAAGAACCCTAGCTTCCAAAACTTGTGTTCTCTTCTCAAAATGTGTTAAAGACTGCCCAAAGATGACAAAGATATTTTACAAATGAGCTAAGTCGGGTATTAAATGATTTGGGGCAAAAAAATGTGAAATTATAGAAGTACCCAGAGCTGAAGCACGGTCATCGCATTTGCGAACCAAAGTTCACATTTGCAAACATTGACTCTCCTGTTGACCTTCGCATTTGCGATCAAGACTTCGCATTTGTTAAGGTTGACTGCTTGGTTTGAGTTCGCATTTGCGAATATTGCTTGAGTGTCTTGATTTTGCATTTGCGAAGCCCTTTCTCGCATTTGCGACGACTGCTTTGTTCGCATTTCCTAGGTCTATGTCGCAATTGCGACATCTAAGGCCATCTTCCAAATTTTCTTCTTTTCAGCTTCTTTTTGACTCGTTTTCAATTGGTTTCTTCAAGATCACTTCTAAATCACATAGAACCTATATAGAAGTAAACGACATTAAACATATGATTTTATCACTCAAATATAGCAAAAATGTAAGCTTAAATACAAGATAAGTTGGTAAAATATAAAATTATCAAACACCCAAACTTAAACTATTACTTGTCCTCAAGCAATGAAACCGACAAAATCTCCTTCCTAGTATTTAACTCATTAGTGCATCAATATCATGCCAAGTCAAGAAGGTCTACTATAACCACAAACACATGACTTTGATTGGTACCAAAAATTAACCCAAAGCATATGAATTACCAAAAACTTCTCATGAATTTCATTACAATTCAAGTGCTCAAATACTATGCAAATCAAAGTAGCAATCAAGTCATGGCACTAAAGCTTCAAAATTTGCCTCTTTATCATAATTAACTTCCTTTGTTCATTATTAACTTCCTTTGTTCGTTCTTTCTGTCACGACCCAAATTGATGGGCCACGACAGGCACCCGGTACCTTACTCAATCGAGTACCAACATACCGTATCTTTCATATCATTCTATCATAGGTAAATGAACCGGAGTAAAGAATGAGGGAATACAAACTTATAAAACTTATACATATGAAGTACAGGCCTATAAGACCGACATGATTCTTTATATACTCGAAACATAGGCCGACAAGGCCATACAAGTATCCGTATACATGACATCTATCTACAACCCTCTAAGAATATATAATGTCATAAAGGTCGAGACAGGGTCCCACCATACCGATCAGTACATGTTCTAGTAATACTGACCAAAGAAGCAACTCCGGAACAAATGGAGTGCACCAACACTTTCCATTGAGCTGACAACCTACTTGGAGGACTCTCGACCTGTCTATCAGGACATACGGGCATGAAACGCAGCGTCCCCAAGCAAAAGGGACATCAGTACGAATAATGTACCGATTATGTAAGTGTCACGACCCAAACCTTGCACTGGTCATGATGGCGCCTCTCGTGAAGATGAGGCCAACCAACTAACCCAACTTATATTTTTAGAATAGTTAACATTAATAAGTAGCTTTAATATATTTTAAATAACCATACTCTATCAAAAGATCTCTTTAATAGGTGCAGAATAAAACCCAAACACAGCCCAAATCGGGGTGTCACATATCACGAGCATCTATCAAGAGTATAAATACAACTACAAGACCTAAAATATGCAAAGCCGGAATAATGAACCAAAAGAGAGAAAAATGGTGCTGCGAACGTAGGCAGTCATCTCGCTACTTCTATTGCTCTGCCTCTGATCAGCCAAAACCCATTATCGGGTGAACAAATACCTGCATCTGCATGCGAGGTGCAGGGAGTAAAGTGAGTACTCCAACTCAGTGAGTAATAAGGGTAAATAACAACTGAGCAGTAAGAAATCACGTAAAGCAAACCATCATGCTATATAGGGGCAGTGAAAAAAACACTTTGAGAGAAAGCGGTGAAGCTGTACAACCTTTAGAAATATCTTAGCTCGGTTTAAAACCTCTTTTGAAAATGACTTTTTGAAACAGTTATGCAAATGAATGCAAAAAAAATAGTGCAGGTAAGCACAAAAGTCCGCCTCTCGGGCACCACACTCGATTAATAGATAATGTCAGGCAATCCGGTAGATATCACATGAAGTAGCAAAAACAACAGGTTATGGCAGACAAATGAAATAAAGTAAACACATAAAATAGTACTAGTACCATCTTGTGGCGTGCAGCCCGATCCACATCTCTTTGCGGCGTGCAGCCTGATCCGTTTATCGTCGATGGCGCACTGGGGGTGTGCAGACTCTGGGAGGGGCCCCTTACGTCCCAAGTACAATAACAAGCCATCTCATGGCATCAATCTAGGACCTCTACCTCATATCAATATCAGTGTCACACTGCTGCGACGTGCAGCCCGATCCATAAGTATCCTCACCATATAGGCCCTCAGCCTTACTCAGTCAACAAAAATCACATAAGCCACTCGGGCAATAATAAAATATGATGATCAGCTCAAAATATTTTTATAAATATCATTTCGAGTGTTTAAGGCATAATAAACTTGGTTGAGTTCTAAAATAGTGGGAAATATATGACTGAGTTCAATTATATAGTTAAAATAGTGAGGAATTATCAACAACAATCCCGAAAGGTTCAAATAGCTGGCACGAAGCCCAAATATGGCAATCAACCCAAATTATGATGATAACAAGTAATTTCAGTCAAATACGCAATAAATTCATCAATAAGGACGAACAAAGTCACAATCCCCAACGGTGCTCTACCCCACGCTCGCTATCCGGCGTGCAAGTCACATCAATATAGCACTTCGATGTGCAAATTCGGGGTTTCAAACCCTCAGGATATCATTTACAATCATTACTCACCTCGAACCAGCGAATTCTCTAGCTCGCGATGCCTTTGCTCCTCAAACCGGCCTCCACGCGCATCGAATCTATCATAAATTAGAGCGAATGTATCACAATATGCCAATGGGACAATACCTAATCTAAAACAATCAAAAAATAGCAAAAATCTCGAAATTAGTAAAACCCGAGCCCCGGGCCCACTTCTCAGAAATCAGAAAATTTTATATCAACAGATTCCTTGTCTCGCCACGAATTAATACATATAAAGAATACCAAAATCGGAGTCCAAATGACCCCAAAAATCCCAAATATTTTGTTCTCTTAAGTTTCAAGCCCTAAACCACCATTTTTGCCCATTAATTACTTGAGTTTTCAGCTCTATTCCATGTATTTGCACCATAAAATCGTGTTTTAAGTCCAAGAATCCATACCTTATTGAAACCCCTTGAAATCTCTCTTCAAAATCGTCCACAATCCTACAGGTCCGAGTTAGAAATATGAAACCCTTCAAAAATTCGTGAAGATGAAATTAAATAGCACTTCCCAGACATTTCCGCATCTGCGGCTCCATGGTCGCACCTATGACACCCCCTTTTGTGGTCAACATGCCTCTTCTGCTGTCAAAACCCCGCATCTGCGGCTTCCGCTTCTGCAGACAAAGCTCCGCATTTGCGGATCCCATCAAAATATCCAAACTTTGCATCTGCTATCCTTTTGTCACCTCTGCGGCTCAGCAGATGCGGTCACCAGCCTATGCATGAGTAAAGGCTAAGTCTGTACTTAAACTAGTAGCTTGTTTACGTAAATTTGGCAGCATCTCCCCTATAACAAGGCCCTCCTCCAATACCATCTACCAATAATAGCAAGAACAAAACAATAAAAAAATATATGCATCATTTCCCAACCTTATCTCCATTACAATATAACATAAAATAGCCTACACACCCTAATCACTTTATAAATAAAACGACAACCAAAATAGTGTCCAACAACCTAAAAAATGTAACGACGAACGACCAGCCAACCACCCGGCCATTATGTGGTGTTTCTACACACTCTTTCTGCTCCCAGACTCCATAAATATAGTAGCAAAATAGACAACAAAACAGCAACACAAAAGAACCCACAAAATAGTCCCACAATTCAACAACTGAAAATTGATTTTTCGATTTATTAAAACATGTTTCGACTTGTCTTTTATTTCAAATTTAGCAATACAACCAACAGTACATAATTAAGACTCGTATCCTATAAAAAAACCATCAATTCAACTTAAAAATAAGTTCACAACCAGTCAACATTGATGCAACAACAAACAACATACTACTCATTTGAAACTCGCTAGGTCTAGGCCTTATAGACGAGTTACAAATCGTACAAGCATAAATAATGGAAGGAGAAGAATAAACTCACCTTAGACTGAGTAGAACCACGAAACCTAGTACTTCTCCATAAAAAATTAGTCCCCCAATGCAGCTACATGAAGGAGAAAGAGAAACTACCAAGCTGTCCGGAGTTTTCGGCACTAGAATCACATCGTAACATCCGAAATAACCTAGGGTTTGTGTGAGATTTTTGGGGAGGAGGTGCAGGGGTTCAATCTGATTTTTTCTGATAAATAAGTGAATTAATGAGTAATATTTCCTTAAAACAGCCCTCTTGGCCGACTTTAGGGCTTTTAATTGTGGCCTCTCTTTTTGCCAAGTAGGTGATGCACCTACTTGTCACCTACTATTTTGCGCAGTCTCGCAAAAATGTGAATATATCTCTACTCAAATATGGTATCAATGAATGGTTTAACCCATTGGAAACTAGACTTGTACATCTTAAATTAGTCCTCTTTCTCATACCACAACTTGTGGTTGGGCCCCTTCCAATCTCATAACTATTGCTACCTTTTTTCATGCAGCCCGTACGACTTTTTCCTTGTATGTGCGCCTAGGAGACTCTTTTTTTTTTCTCCAGCTTTTAGCCAATCTCTAGGCCTCACATTGTAACATAAATAGAGCTTGATATGTTGTCCCTCTAGGAATCTATGGGTATACTTAAGTTCTTCACTCGGTACTTTGTTGAACTTACAAATATTGTTATATCTTATTTCATAGGCCCGGTTATCCATTCATATGACTTTACTACATCTAAGTAGGTCATACTATTCTATAATTCTTACCTCTATTTCTAATTATTGAAGTCTGCTACCAAATTCCAGGTTACTTTCATTGCTTATCCAATATGTATTAATCTATATCCTTTAATGTTTCCACATTACTATTCATCTTAATAATGATGGCCTAATCTCATCTCATACTTTATAACTTTTATCCATCCATTGTTGATTCACCTTGCATGAGTATTTTAATCATGTCTAATTCATAAGATCACTTTCTTTTCTTCCTCAGATCATTACTCAATTGAAGGCCAAACGTCATCCTTTATTTATCACAATTACACCCTTATTCTATTACCAGCTGTGAGCATGTGATTTTTGCACTATACGAGAATTACTCCCAAAAATTCAAAGTAAAATAGTTTTGTGTTGTGTGTGATTTTTGTGGATTTTTGTTATTTTTCTTTTATTTGTTTAAATTCGTCTGTGCGTGTTTGTTTGTTTAAATTAATAAAAATACAAAAATATGTTGCAGTTGCATTCGAAATTTAATTCTACAATCAAGAGTAATTAAGTCTGTTGTGTCAAAAATGAAAAAATCACAAAAATAATATACTTTGCATTATAGCATTTGCTGTCCAAATTGTGTGATTTTATTTTAATTGATGTTTAATTTTGTGTGATAATTATTATTAGGAGTTGAATAGTATTTTAAGTTAATTTTGGTTTTATTAATTTAATGTAGGATTTTGGTTTTAAATTAGGAATTAAAAGATTGATAAATAGAAGAGAACAAAAAATATGAAAGGAAAATCGGATTGGGCCTCTGTCACAATTCCGATCCCGGTCGTGATGGCGCCCAACACAATTGCTAGGCAAGCCCGACCAATTACACTCTCAACCCGAGCATGAAGCTCAAAACCAATTATTTAAATACCATTAACAACAATGAAGCTAAAAGATTAAGCTGATTGATAGATATAAGCTAAATATCACGATAACACGGGATATACTCCCAAAGATCTAGGGGTCATGAGTCTAGAGCCTCTAACAATACAGTGAGACAAGACTCCAAATAATACAATGTCTCAAAACTACGGAAAGATAATAAAAGGGATAGGGGAGGAGTCGAGTCTTGCGAACGTCAGGTAGCTACCTCGACAACTCCGGATAAACTCTGAAATCAGCAAAAACTCAGCGAAACTCCCGAGGTACCTGGATCTGCACACATGGTGCAGGGAGTAATGCGAGTACTTCCAACTTAGTGGTAATAGACATATATAATGACTGAAAGTAAGAAATCCCGAAATATAACAATGTAAAGCTATAATCAATACTCCTACACATTTAACAGTGTAATGACAACAATTAATGACAGATAACACATGCAGGTATAGATGTATGAATGCAATGCAATGCACATGA
>MU677992.1:0-14904 GCA_026770625.1 Nicotiana glauca
GATCTGGTTCAAACCTCCACATTTTTTTATTTCAAAAATGAGGCACAGAGAATTTAAAACAAAGATGAAGCCACAGATACTCGAACTCGCGACGTATTCAAGAAGAGTGTAGCGCCTGACCAACTGTGCTGCACACCTATTATTGTCAAGTGGTGTCACTTTATTAGATTTACCTTCATTCTTTCAATTAGAGTTTTATTATACATACTTATTTAGTAAAAATTTCCGACGAAGCGGTGTCACGTGACACCGCTTGGGCTAAGGTAGATCCGCCCCTGCTCCCACTAGGTACTTGGTAACTCTGTCCACTTAGTGTTTTTTGCTCTTATGGGGTTTGAACCATGATCTCTAAGCACCCACCATATTGACCACTTGGCGACAGTTTTGGTTGCAAGTTGAGACAAACTATACCTAGGACAAGAACTTATTTTACATGTTCAATGCTGTGATTGCGTATGTCGAGTTTAATAGGATGAACCTTGATTGCAACAACAACAACCCAGTGTAATCCCACAAGTGGGTTCTTGGAAGGATGAACCTTGATTACTAAAGAAAATGATTTTTTCATATTTACATAGACGGATAAAGTGAGGGAAAGAGAAGAAAGAGGACGAATAATGAGAGTTTTTAGGAATCGGTTTTGGCTTTAACAATGACAAAATTAGATTTAAGTTTGATTAAAATCCTAATATAGCCTTCATCTGGTCACCAAATTGCCACAGTTCGTGACAGTGTATCACTTCCTAATCATAGTGAGTCATTTTTTCTCTTCATTTTATTCAAGACCAACCTAGTGCTCATGCTTCCACATTTTCCCCGGAGCCTGCATTTTTTGTATTCAGTAGCGGAATCCAACACTAGAACAGCTTGTCGATGTTGACCATGAAGTCCCACTATTTAGAAAGAAAGAACACACTTGCAATTACTATGTTTAATTCTTTATCGTTGATTGGAACTGTTTTTTGGAATTATATGTGATTGGAACTGGTTTTCCGAAAGAACTTAGTTGTAATTGCATTATAATTTACTGTATTACTGCCCGAAAATGATAAATGGAGAAGAAAACTTGTTTTATGTGACCTTATAACAGAAAACATGTTTAAGTGCAGAAGATACGTGTAGTTTTTCTTTTTCTTTGGCAGCTAAATAAAATGAGGAATTTGGTTTTGTTAGATTTTTTTGGAAAAGGGTAAAATCCCTTAGAGATAGCTAATAAGCTTTTGATAGAGCAAATTGTGTCAAGGCACCGATCATCAACGGAACCAACATGTTCAATCCGAAACTCACAACAATTGGCCAACCGCCAAAACTGTACTCGAAACACATGACATAGAAACCAAAACTACTTGGAGTGGCATTGCCAAAGGTACTGCGTTCATCATCTGTTAGGCGAAGCAAAAGTTTGCATTTGCGTACTTAACATCAATAATCAGATAGACTAATCACATCATCAATCTTTAGAATCATCTTAACAACCCAAGTTGCAAGCAAAATCTGCTGTTGCTTCCCAATCTGTCTTAAAGACATGTTGTTCACGCATGTCATTTGTGCCAACATCATTGCAATCTATTCCACAACATGGATTGTTTTCCTTAATTTGCTGAGATTTAACAGCAGATAGAGTTTCAACGTGTTGGAGACCACTATTCTCAGCAAGTTCCATTGGGATAGAATCCAAAGCATCTGCAAATGCCCTGATAGTATACTCCTCAACTCCTGGGTGTTTATCAGCTGCTGTTTCAACAGCAATTGAGCAAGAGATCTCTGCTGAACCACCACCCATATACAATAGAATTATTGCGGATAAGATTTCTAGCCACACACAAAGCATAATGGATACTACGCTATGTCTCCTTTGTTACCACCACCGATAAATAAGGTCACAGCCTTAAATTTGCACAATGTTCAATGCATGTCATTCTGTCCTTTATTGTACCAAATGATTTCTCTAGAACCAGACTAGTTCTGTCAAGTCTTTTAAGTTGTCAACTCTTGAAACCTTGGCACAATTCTCCCACCTGAGCAATTGCTATCTGCTCCAACTCCACACCTCCTACCCATCTAACAGCAGGTTGATTTATATGCATCAGTAAGTAGTTTGCTTCATTAAAAAAACCCACTGGTAAATAACTGAAGTGGTACCAGCATCCTTGTAATTCTGAACCATGTCATCAAAGTACTTCTGCTTGTCCTAAAGTTTGATTTTTTTTACAGTATCAACATCAACCTTATGCTTGGTCTTTGGTTTTGGAGGCTCAAAAGGACAAGTCAAAATGGCAATTCTTGCATCCTCAATTTGCTTTGGCATCTGAGGATGACTCGTATCTTTGCCAACTACAATACCATAAATGCGGAAGAAATAATCAAAAAAAAAAAATAACCGAAATAAACGATTTATAAAATGTCGCTCGGCATACACAATACTTAACTTCCCAAAACCAGTACATACTCCCAAAACCAAACCCATGAATCACAATCTAAGAAATACTACATAGCTCTAACTCTGGAATGTCTAACAAGAACAAAAAGTACAGAAGGGCTAAATACTAAATGCAGAAATAGAAAGAGACTCCTTGGTCTGCGGACGCGGCCGATATACTTCAAAATAGCTAGAGCAGTCGCCTTGCCTCAGGGGTGATAGGACTGGATAGAAGTACCTGGATCTGCACATGAACAACATGCGTAGAAAGAGCATGAGTACACCACAGCAGTACTCAGTAAGTGCCAAGCCTAACCTCGGTTGAGTAGTGCCGAGGAAGGTTAGGGCCCTACTGAGATAAAATAAGATATAAAGTATGACAGGACAAGATAAGCAATTCAATTGCAAGCTAACAATAAGAATTTAATTCGGGAAAGTAAGGAATGCAATAACCGAAACAGAGGCTAAAACGATCACAAGGATAATAATCGGGGATCTCTCAGTATCTTGAAGATCTCTTGGTATCCTCAATCTGTACCTGAGGTCTCTTGGTATGCTCAATATATGCTATGGATCTCTTGGTATCCCGAGGATCTCTTGGTATCCTTATTATATACTAGGGATCTCTTGATATCTTCATTTTATACTAGGGATCTCTTGGTATCCTCATTTTATAACTAGGGATCTCTTGGTATCCCGAGGATCTCTTGGTATCCTCATTTTATACTAGGGATCTCTTGGTATCCTCATTATATACTAGGGATCTCGTGGTATGCCAATTATATGTGCCGGGATCTCTTGGTATCCCGCACTATAGTCCAAATCAATATATGTGCAGGGGATCTCTCGGAATATAATCCGTAGTCCCAAAGTAAACATACAGGGGATCTCCCGGGATACCGTCCCGTAGTCCCTAAGTAAACACATAGCAACAGCACGAAGAATACACAATTAAATTCAAATTCCATATCAAGGTAAAGCAGGTATTTCTAGCCTAGCATGTTGCACATAATCCAAATAAGACATTTTGAGCAAGTAAATCAATTAAGTCAATTAGGCATGCTTCCCTAAGATAACAACGGGCTTAAATTGCAAGTAGTATGAACAGGAAAAGAAACACAATTAAAATTACTTAAAAGAAAACTGGATTTTCAACAATTAGCACAAGTACGCACTCGTCACCTCACGTACAAGGCATTTCAAATATCAATAACACCAATTCCTAAGGAGAAATTCCCCACTCAAAGTTAGACAAGCCACTTACCTCGAACTGGCTCAATACTCAATCCAAAACCACGTTCTTGCCACGAGTATTCGACTCCAATTGGCCTAAATCTATTCAATCCAATTGCATAATGTAAACAACACTTCAAGTAACTGATTCTACAATTAAATTCTAAGCAAATACGCGAAATTAGGTAAAATGACCAAAATGCCCCTCAAGGACCACGTCTTGGAATCGGGTAAAATTTACATTTCTAGAATCCTCACACTCTCACGAGTTTATTTATATCAAAAATATCCAAATCCCATAACATTTTAACCCTCAAATCTATCCGGGAGGGTTTTCTAAACTTTTCCAACTAAATTCACAGATTTAATGCCAAAACTTGTAATAGATTCAAGTAATCTAACCAAAATTAAGTTGAGAACACTTACCCCGTTGTTCTCTCTGAAAATCTCTCGAAAATCGCCTCTCCCTGAGCTCCAAATCGTCAAAAATGGAAAATCTGCCCAGGGCTTTCGCATCTGCGAGACCGCTTCTGCGGTCAAGGGAACCGTTTCTGCGGTTTCTACCAAGATCTCCAACTCCGCACCTACGACCCAGATTCAGCATCTGCGGTCCCGCAGGTGCGGTTACCTATCCGCTTCTGCGCTCTCTACTGAGCCTACTCGTGGCCGCATCTGCAGTCAAGGAGTCCGCTTCTGCGGCTCTGCTTCTGCGATGAAGCGTCCGCTTCTGCGATCCTTGCTGACCCTCCATTTTTCCGCTTTTGCGGTACATTAACCGCTTCTGCGGCTTCGCACCTGCAAAAACCAAACCGCAGGTGCTGTTATGACAGTCACCAGCAATGCAAAAATCTTCCTAAGTCCAAATTCAACTTCCATTATGCACCCGAAACTCACCCGAGGTCCCCCGGACCTCAACCAAACATGCCAACCAATCCCAAAACACCATTCAAACTTGTTCCCACCTTCGGACGCTCTAAACAACATCAAAACACCAATTTTTCATCGGATTCAAGCCTAAGAATTCCAAAAACTCTAAAAACACGCTTTCGGTCAAAAGTCTATCAAACCTCGTCCGAATGACCTGAAATTTTGCACACACGTCACCTTTAACACTACGGAGCTACTCCAACTTCCGGAATTCCATTCCGACCCTCGGATCAAAATCTCACTTTCGAACCGGAAACTTCAAAAATTTGACTTTCGGCATTTCACGCCTAAATTAGCTACGGACTTCCAACACACAATCCGAACACACCCCTAAGCCCAAAATCACCTAATGGAGCTAACGGAACCATCAGATTTCCATTCTGAGGCCGTCTTCACGCTGTTTCGACTATGGTCAACTTTTAAACATTTAAACTCTCATTTAGGGACTAAGTGTCCCAAAACTCTCCGAAACTCAAAACCGAACATCACGGCAAATCAAAATAGCAGAAATAAACATGGGGAAAACAGTTAATAGGGGATCGGGTGTTAATTCTTAAGACGACCGACCGGGTCGTCACATCTTTTGGATCACAAGCCTGTTTATTAGAGTCTCGCTGATTGTTACGGAGACATCTGTACTTATCTACGAGAGGCTATGTAACCGTTAGGAAAATTCCACTTTATTTTATTCCTTATCGTGCGACATTTATTCAGTTTGAAGCCTATATCATATGTTCTTTTTGCATCCACTCGTGTATTGAAATTGCACACTCGGTATCAGTTATGCACCAACGGTTCGTGATACTACAAAAGGGTTATAAGACAGCCAAGAATTGCTCAACCATTGTTACCGCGTGTCATCCATATCGATAATGCATGAGTATTGAGAGATCATTCAGTTGTGCACATGGGGTGCAATAGGTTCTGACATCTAGTTGATAAGTACGGTCTTAAGAAGGTTCACTTAATTGCCTAATCATCACGGTCGTGGTAGAGTCACGAGGTGGATGTAGATCTAAAGATAGTTGGTGGTATTAGAGACTATGTGGTTCATATGAGATTTCTATTTAGCGAAGGGTACAACTAGCAGCCGAGATACTGGAGGAAGTGAGTTTAACTGTCATAAGGAGGACATGCGCCAAACGAAATGGCTTGAGGTGTCTTATTAGGGGTGTCAATGGATATTTGAAAACCGACTAAACCGATCGAACCGTACCGTACCTAACCGATTTTTAGGTTTCTTTTAAAGAAACCGTAGGTTTTTATATAAATCTATAACCGTACCGATAACTAGGATAGGTTTTTTATTTCATAAAAATAAACCGAAAAAATACCGAACCGTACCGAATAAAATTTATATGTGAAAAATATATTTATATGGTATGTTTAAAACTTATAAAGCATTAAATTTTTCATTGGGTCTTGGAATTATGAAAACTGTTACAAGCCAACAAGTAATTAAACTCAAAATACTAATTCCTAAAATCTATAATGCTACTTATACTTAAACTAAGTTATTTTAAGTATCGTTATTAGCAAGACACAAAGTGTTCTAGCGATTATGAGTAGCAAACTACAATGTATTGAATATGTTTCCTTTCATACAATTTGGATTCATCTTTTTGAATATTTAATATAAATTTTATTCTTGAGTGCCGGCTTGGTTAAGATTTTTTCACTCGTGTCGGATAGTTGGTTTCTTTCACGTTGCTGGCGAATAGTTGATGGATCTATACTCTAGCCATCTTTCATGTTTTTTTATTTCATCACCTTTTAACAGTAAAAATGTCTAGAAAGTTTTGCTAAATCCTATAAAAGAACATATGTTATTGCATTCTACTTCTACTGGTGAATTTTACCATTTAAAAGAAAATACCGAAAATTAACCGAACCGTACCGATACCGAAGTGAAACTAACGTGATTGAGACGGTTTCGAAAAGTCTAATTTTGGTTATACATAATAGAATAACCGAAAAATTGATATGGTACAAATTTTATAAAATAACCGTCCGAACCGAACCATTGACACCCCTATGTCTTATGATGGTGTCGTATGTGGATTATCGAAATGTATCTTATGGCTTTACGCCAAGTGAAGGGAGTCCACTATCAACGATCAAATTGTGGGGTCGTGACTATAAATTAGCTCTCTATCCTATTACTTTCCACCTTTTGCTCAACTTTGAATAGGTCCAGGCGAACATCCTTCCTTTCTAAATCTGCAACAGCTAGAACTGCTTTGCCAGCAATTTTAGCCATGCAACAGCTTGCATTTGTTCACAATCTTAGATGAAAAAGTACTCCTGCAGGTTTGAATCAAAGCTCATTCCCTCCAAATTCAAAATTCTGCTCAATTCGCTCCAAATGCTCAATTTATATCCTTGAAGACATTTCATATCCTTCTGTGATTCAAATAGGGTGATTACCACGTTTTAACAACCTCTCCGCCTGTTCTAGAAGTGCCCAGCCATGTCAACAAGACAACCCCAGTAGTTCCATTACCAAATAATCTTGACTTCGTGACAGCTCAACTATCAACTTCTTAATCTGATTTTCAACATCCATCTGCTCCAAGAGCAAGATGGTTGCACCATCATTTCTGATGGTGACATCACCATTAGGGCTCTGAAGCATCTTGTCCATGCCCTTAGAACCAAGAGAAGTGGGGAGAATGCCAGCTATGACTTTTCTAGCAAAGTGTTGGCCTTTCAAGACCACCCGTAAGGGGTACGTTAGCATTTACAAACAACAACAACAACAACTACCCAGTATAGTCCCACAAAGTGGGGTCTGGGGAGGGTAATACGTACACAGGCCTTTCCCCTACCCGAAAGGGCAGAGAGGCTGTTTCCGATCGACCCTCGGCTCAGGAAAAAAAACATTAAAAAAAGGATTTACGTTAGCATTTACAAACCGATGAATATTTCCTTTTCAAAAAGAATTGTTGGCCTTTTGAGCATCAAGGTCTCTTAATCTGGTTTTCTGTTCTTGCTCCTTGATTATTATGAATGGCCTACCAAATTCATCGAATGCCAACGCCATTGCTCCGCTGCTCTGTCCACCAGATAGTGAGATGGCATGGAAACTTTTGCTTTGAAGAAAATATATGAAGACATTTGAATGAATTCCAGAGTGAATCTGTAGTCTGTATAGCAGGTTTCAGAAACCTAAGTTCAGCTCAGTGCTAAACCGTGGATTTCTTTCTTTTTATTCTCTTTGATTTATCCGTAGTTGAATTGTGGCATCCAAAAACAGTGTAAACAGTTGGCATTTTCCAGGAATGTAAGTTAAACATCTCAGTGTGATTCCCTCTTGATTTCATTCTTTAAAAAAGTGAATTCCTCTTAATTTATCTCATCCAAACATTTTCCTGGTTTATTTTCTAGGCTATTTATCTTTTTCTGGCCATCCATCTTCTCAAGGTAAAACCCTTTCTTCTGTATGCTTCTCTTACATTTTTATCTACAGAAAGGTATACATGAGACTAATCTAGGATGCTGAATTTCATCCTGCAACATAGATGTTGAACTGAATAATCCAGCGTACCTTCAACTCTCCCATTCAGTAGACGAGAATCTTCTGAAAAATGCTACTGAGGTAAGAATACACGTGAACAAAATAATGCTTCAAGAATGCGCACTATTAATCAATAGCTTCTTTATTTGCTCATCCCCTTTGTTTTTTACAGATTACTGGTACTGTTAACGATATTTTGCATGATCTTCTCCAACATGGTGATTCAGCCCAGAAATATATGCAGGGGTCAAAAAATGTGAAAGTTGATAACTGGATTCTTCTTGATAATGTTGTTCAAAAAAGTAGCATTGCTACTGGAGCTCGTAATCGGGCTTTGCAGAGACAGTCAAAGAGATCTAAAAGACATATGTCCATAAAGCAACATAAGAAATTTGGATCATTTGATTTGCCTCAAGAGTTCCACAAGTGAGTTGCACTTATTTTTAAATAAATAAGTTTTAGCTTGTCTTTTAAAAACATTCTGGCCTTCTCAGTGAGGAATTATGTGTAGTTTTTGAACTTGCTACAGTGCACTGCGGTTCGTTTTTTTCCTTCTGTTTAACTAGATGAGTTCAATTATGTCGGAAGTTGAATGCTGAAGTCTCATGGTGGTTTATAGTTTTAATGTGGGTGTGATTATTTCCTTATTTTAATATTGTAAAAAAATTGGTAAGTAATCTTTTAATTAAGAGCCATCACATGAAAAAGGCTGTAAGATGACCTTTTCATGCGATGGCTCTTGAGTAAGAGATTAGCTGCTGCACTGTATCTCATGTTGCATGTGATGTCTGTCCTCTATTTGCTGTGGTAATTTTCTGCACGGTTATCCTCAAGAGAACAATAGATGAATAGGCTGCTAGTACTTCTCCTAGTGTTATTTGCATTAGATGTTGCTTATGTAGAAAATTAAAGGCTTAAAAGGATATCTTACACCCGTGTGGTTCCGCTACATAAAATCCAATTTCCAAATGATCAAATTCAGCTGTCTACTTATTTGAATTTTTAGCTATATTATTCATCTAGGATTCTAGGGACAAAGTTCTCCAACTTCTTCAGCAGGAAAGATTATACTTTTTAAGGGCTCGACTTTCTAGGGCTTGTGTCTGTGGGGTCAGATAGAGCCAAATATTCATAGACCTCACAGTTGATGATACCTCATGGATATATAGAGCCAATGTTGTTCATGTTTTGACTAGTTAAGTTCCCCGTTTTCATTTGTTCTTTTATAGGTTGGGTGTCTTTTTCCCCCTTTTCTGCTCTTTTTCCTTTTTAATTTATGTGGATACACGCACACACATATGTTGCATTGATTTGAGCAGCAAAGTTATGTACTCACTTTCTGGTGTTGCCCAGATCATCTCTTGTTCTGAGAATTCTTTTGTGGCTTGTTCTACAGCTATGACATCTTCAAGCCAATGCACGATAAGTGGAAAGACTATGTAACAAAACTCCTGAAGAATATTGGGTTGGCTTTTTGTTTCCTCGCTTTTGTTTATGGTTTTGTTTTTCAAGAAAGAATCCTTTTTCTCTGATGATTCAGCTAAACAATTGACTTGTATGTCTCTCTGACCTGCAGTATTGGCCTTGCAGGAAAAATCAGCTATCACAATGTCTCCTTAATGCAGACTTACATGGTGCACTAATTCTAGGTAAATAATAAACCCACTCTCCTTTTAACTCTTTTAGGTAGACCCTTCAAAACTATTTTAAGGAAATGCTATTGTTATTAGTCGCTGAATCTGTCCTGTCTTAATGTTTTACAAGGACCTAAACGTTCTTTTGAGCTAAATTACGATAAGCAGTTATCTTTATCTAAAGCCTGAAGAATAGAACTTTCATAGAGAAATTGGGTTCACTGTGTTTTACTCTTGCACACTGGCACATGCACACAGAGAATATAACAACTTCGTTTCTGAAACATTGTGGCACTTATTTCCTGCAGTTGTTCAGTGCAAAATAGCTGGCTTAAGTGGTGTACATGGTATCATGATTCGTGAGACCGTAGAAACATTTGGAATAATCACAGAAGACAACAAATTCCAAGGTTTGTATCCTGTTCAATTTTGCATTTTGTTGGTAGCTAGCTATATGAACTTAGGACGTAGCAAATATATGTCTTTTGCAGTCCACTTTCAGTAGCCCTAATACCGGAATAAAACAAATTGTGATTTGCTGCTTCTGTCTTCTCTTTTCTTTAATTTTCTTATGCTGTCTTGGTTGAGTAATTTTTGCTGGGGCTACTCGCCTTGATAAACAATGAATTAAGCACCAAGTGCGGCAGTTTTTTCAAGTTCTGGTAGTTTTCGTCTCTACTTATGCCATTCACGTTTTAGCTTTACTAGATTGTATGTCAATTTTGAATCCACCGGAAAATCGGCGCCTTAGCGGATTTGCTCTTGTTCTAAAAGAAATATTGTAGGAATAGTCGCCCTTCCAGCCTTCCTGACTCTCTTTCTGGGAATCTTACCTCAGCTTAGGCTCATTTGATAAATGCTCTTGTCCAACCTTATCCTTATTCCAGCTACTTAGTTCTTTGACTTCTTATTAAGGTGTGAGTTTTCAACCTGAAACTTTTACTTGATACACCTTGTTGGTAAATTATGTATGTTCTCCAAAATAGTGTTTAGATTAGCTGGTTCCTATTATGTTATAGACAGTTTCAGAGGCTCTTTGACTAAGTCCGTAGTTCCAAAACTTGGATTTTCGCATCCTGAAGAGCGTGTCCACTAAAAATCAATATGGAGGAGTGGTCTTTACTTCATCAGTTATTGTTTTGAATGAATTAGCAATGTCTTAGAAGTAGGCTGTACTGCAATATAAGGACGACAGCAACAACAATAACAACCACCCAGTATAATCTCACAAGTGGGGTCTGGGGAGGGTAGGATGTACGCAGCCTTACCCCTACCCTAGAAGGGCAGAGAAACTGTTTCCGATAGATCCTCGGCTAGAGAAAGTAAAAGAAGCCCTGATAGCAACAAAGAATATGAAACAGGTACCGATAACAAGTAATAACAGGATAATATATTAGAAAACTAAATCCAAGGCAGCAAACGAGAATATGAATGAAGTACTGCTAGCAAACTACGGAATTACCAATGGCAAGTAATAATGGAATAAGACATGCGAATATAGCAAACTAAGGAAAACAGGGTACCGTACTAGCACTAATACTATCGAACTAGAGAAGATAAAGGGAAACGCACAACTACCTACTAACCTTCTACCCTAATCTTCAACCTCCACAGCCTTCTATCTAGGGTCATGTCCTCGGTTAGCTCAAGCTGCGCCATGTCCCGCCTGATCACCTCTCCCCAAGACTTCTTTGGCCTACCTCTATCCCTCCTCTCACCTCCCAAGGCTAACTTCAACATTGTATATGAAAATCTTGAGTTCTTTGCATTTTTGCACAACCTAACATGTATGTAAATTTTTGGTTTGCACCATATCTTCTTAACTTTTAAGATTTGCCCCCCAATGTATTGATCTTCTGGCAAAATCATTAAAACACTCATCAATGAAGGGGTAAAGTAGGAATGCGATAATTTTAATTCCATTTAATTTATCTTTTCCAAACACACTTGATTCTACTCTTTAGAGATATATATGTCATCTTGTTGGGCATAAAAAGTGTGAATTCTCTGTGCATACACCTCTCTTTTGAGTTTGTTTGTGCCACCTTTTTTGTTGGAAATTCACTGTGAAAACAAAATTGAAAATAGAAAGACAAGAATAGAAAAGTAGTTGATTAGAGGTTCAGTTTTGTTAAAGAAAGGAGCCAAAACCAAAACTATAGTTATCAGATTCTACAATCATAAGTGTATATTATTAAGAACCGCGGACTACAGACTTAATTGTAAATACATACATTAGTATGCTGTCCTGCTGCTCTAATTTTCATGAGCAGTTATATAAAAACTCACCAGAAGCCGCCGGAAAAAGCATATTAGACAAATTGATTATTTATCTGAAAATCATTTAAGTAGAAAAGCTTTTTATATATAGATAGATATTATAGTATCATACTTGCACCAGTGTTCCTGAGGAAACAAAACTGCCAATATTAGAGACACTCATAAGAACTGGGTGTGTTAGGCAAAAACTAACTAATGTAATCAAAATTCTATTCCTTATCAATACAAACGTAATATAAAATTAACAACAACATACCAAGTATAATTCCACTGGGTTCTGGAGATGGTAGTGTGTACGCAGACCTTATCCTTATGTTATGGAGATAGAGAGGCTATTTCCAATAGACCTTCGACTCAGGAAAGCATAAGCAGTAATCAAAAGAATTCCTCAAAACGAAAAATGTGATCAAAATTCTATTATTACTACTATTGTGTCCCTTTGCAAATGAGTTGGTACATGACTTGCAGAAAGATTAATATACTAGGGGCCAAATCAAGGGTAGGTTGCAAATAAAATAATGATGTATGCATGAGGAGAGCAAAATGCAAAGAGCTCGAAATTCTTTAACCAAGCTAAGAAAAAACTATTTTTGTTTCCCTTTTCTGTTTATACCAAGAGGAGAAGGGGATGGTGCAAGAATGCAGAAGTCCGGTTCTTGTTAATACTCCTTCCTTTTCAAAAAGATTGGCACTATTTTCTTATTAGTTTTGTCCACTTTCTTCACGCCCTCTATCAAAATGATCAAAAAGGAAGGCGAGCTGATTGACACCTTTCAATATTTTCTTAATAAGAAAGTTTTACAGCCACACAAATGCTATGTCTTATTTATGACCATATATATCAAAAGTCTTCCTTTCTTTATTAAAGTTGTCAAGTCAAACTAAGACAATCTTTTTGAAACGGAGGGAGTATGTGTTTTCCACTGCTTTTCTTATTATTGCTTATCTGAACTGCAGTTGTACCAAAAAAGCTTTCTGTATTTATGCTGCAAGTGGACTGCTGGAAAGTTACATTGCTCGGAGACAAACTCAGTTCGAGAAACATGATTACATGATATTGTTAAGACGGAAATTTATCATATGGAAAATGTCTTAGCATCGCTTCAGGCGGGAGTGGCCTCATCCACAACTACATTGTTAAGAAGACTGAAAAGGCAATATGGAGTACGACGTTGATGTGGATTAACTCCTACGGCAGCACATAATTTTGCGGAGTTACTACATCTTTAAGAAGACTGGAAGGTTTCACGGAGGGTTAACCAAGTTTGACTAGTTTTGACCAGACTCGAGGATGACTCAAGTATGGTTCGACACGCCCCACTAGCCTCTCGACTCCTTGTAGTTATGATAGGACTTTATTATTTTAAAGTATTGGAGTAGTGTACAAGTTTTAATCTATTGTAGATGATATATTTATGTGAGGCTCTATGGAAGCCTTTTGGGGTTCTTTAGGAACTCTTTGGAATTCTTCCCTTGTCTTTGATATATTTGGATCAGTTCTTAAGTAATTAAGATGTGATTCATATTAAGCAAATAACAGTTTTAGCATTAATAGAAGTTATACATGTATATGTATATGTATGTATAAATTTCTTTACCTATCGACAAGAGGGGTTGCTCTGATGGTAAGCAACCCCCACTTCCAACCGAGAGGTTGTGAGTTCGAGTCTCCCCAAGAGCAAGGTGAGAAGTTCTTGGAGGGAAGGATGCCGGGAGTCTATTTGGAAACAGCCTCTCTACCCCAGGGTAGGGGTAGAGTTCAAGCCAAAATTCAACTGAACAACTGAACTAAGAAGTCTATGTGAAAACTGGGAATCCAAAACTAGCTAATTAAGAACATGTTTAATGATTCTAAACATGATCATGATACCCATAGAGATACGCAACAAAAATATGCAAATAAATTCTGCAGCTGCTATCTGCTGCTTTAAAAAATGTGTAATTACATTTATATATATCCCGTGAAATTGATCATTCAGATACTACAAGGCCTATAAGTCAACGGTACAGCTGTCTCCGTGTGACCTATAGGCTCCGGGTTCGAGCCGTGAAAGCAGGCACTAATGCTTGCATTAGGGTAGATTGTCTACATCACACTAACCTTCCCTGAACCCTGCGTGAATGCAGGATATTTTGTGCACCAAGCTGCTCTTATTTATACTATGAGGCCAAATTTAGTCAAGTCTGTGGATGCTATAATGGCTGATGTAGAGGAGCATCAAAGTGGAAAAACTCACCCCACACAAGCTGAAAATATAGAATATAATAGACAATGTATAATTCAACAACATCAACAACATACCTAGTGGCTAGTATTATCCCACATCCAGACCCTACGGTGTGAAACTATTAAAGGTTGAATATCTAATTACTCATCACAAATTGGAAAAAAAAAAATTGTACTACTACTAGTTAACAGTGTGTCATGTCGCACACCCGCCGTGATCAACGAGGTTACGAAGATTCAAGTTCTCAGGACATTAATGGACATTCTCGGCCCACTGGGATGGACACTAGAGGAGAGTAGTCTCGTAAGAGCAAATCTTCTCAAAGTTGACATTGGACATCGTTTCAACCATATACGCTTTTATAAGGTCACTAGTATTTAACTTTTTGGAAGGGTAGCCTTGTCGTAACTGGTAAAGTTATTGTCAACTGGTAAAGTTGTTGTCATGTGACCAGGAGGTCACGAGTTCGAGCCTTGAAAACAGAATATTGCAGAAATGTATGTAAGGTAAGGTATACAATAGACCCTTGTAGTCCGGCCTTTCCCCCGACACTGCGCATATCGAGAACTTAATACACCGGACTGCCCTTTTTCGGGATTTAACTTTTTGAAACCAATGTTCTGAAATTAGAAAAAGCTTTTTATATATATATATATATATATATCC
>MU677992.1:16235-100835 GCA_026770625.1 Nicotiana glauca
ATATCCACGTAGTACTCATCCTAGCTCAAGATTTCTCCTGTGGTCAATTGTGCTGGAGTTAGGAAAGAGATTATAAAATAAAGTTTGCTAAATTGTGTTGTTCTTTGTAGTAGGTAATAATTGTATTAAAATGCCACTAAGGGGTTTGCTTGATGTCGCTTCTTCCTTTTATCTTTCTTCTTGAGCATAGGTTTACCGAAAAACAATCCCTTTGTCTTTCTGTAGGCAAGGGTAAGATTTGTGTACACTCTACTCCGTGGCGAAGTTGGAAATTTCCTCAAGGATGTTCAAACTTAAAATAAGTAAAAAAAAATTCAGACAAAGGATGTTCAATAGTATATGTTATGTACCTTTAAAACCTATTATTTTAATTACCAATTTACGCACAAGTAAAGCTTGATACAACTAGTGTCAGTTGTATGAGACACAAAATAAAATTTCTCAATGGTTTCTAATCTTTCTCCGCACAAGTAACATCATGTACAAGGACGGATGTAGAGTTACATCGTCGGATTTATCTGAATCCAGTAGTTTTGGCGTAGAACATAAATGTATGTGTAAAAATTTACTAAAATTGCCACAAATAGTAGGTCTGAAACCCATAAGTTTAAAAATATAATGAGTTCAATACTAAACACATTTAAAAGTTGAATCCATAATGTTTAAATTTTGGATTCGCGTCCTTAGAAGTGTTATTGGGACCGGGTTCAACTGAAGCTATTCTTTTAGGTTCGTACTATAGATATAAATTGGAAAACCACTTAAAGAAGAGTAAATATTACTTTGCGTACTTATAATTTTATAATAGTAGGAAGTTTAATGTCAAGAGCATGAACGCATTAAGTTCAAATTTTAAATTTGCAATATAACATATGTATTACAAGCATAATGATATCCTCTCTTTTTTTTTTATAATAAGATTTGGCTTCTCAACATCTTTAGACGTGTAATTAGGTCCAGGTTCAATCGAACCCATTCTTCTAGGTTTCGAAGATAGATATATATAAATTGAAAAACCACCAAAATTAAAAAAGAATAAATATATTGCTTTGTGAACTCATAATTTTATAGTAGTAAGTATAGTGTCAAGAGATTGACACACAGAGTTGTATAAAATCATAGAACCTATGAAAGAAAAGAACAACGACAACAATAAGAACAAACTCAGTGTAATCTTACAAATGAAGTTTGGGGAGAATAGTGTGTATGCAGACAAAAAAAGAACAATCATTGGAAAAAACTTTGGCATACTTTTATTCTACTAAGATAAGCTATATATGATAACAAAGCAAGGCAATATAGCCCTTGGATTCAAAATATTAACCTCTTTAGTACCATCAAATTGATTCCTCTTTAATTTAATTGAATTCAACTCTCCTTTGTTTTCTCCTATGCAGGTTGCAATCACTCTTGAAACTATAATAGCATTCTTTGAAATTCCACGATCTCCAAATTTCTTAACAATTTTTCTATGTGCACTCCAACTACTAGTAGATAATGATTCAGGCCAATTAGTTTTCTCATTTCCATAATTTTGGCCTATGATTTTGCATACACCACAACTTTTCTTGCTACAAATTCTTGGACACTTATTATCAACACCTAACGAACAAGTAATCCTTGCACCATGGTAGAAAATTCTCTCTGCTTGTCTCTTACTAGACGATCTCGTGGATCTTGAATTTACCATCTTCTTACATTCTTCAAAACTTTTATAAACTTTTTCACTATGATTCACTTTCAAGATTTTTTCAATCGTATATCCCACTCCACGCTTCCATCGGGAATGAAAAATAGCTTCCACAATAGTTTTTGAAGGTTGTCCTTCAACAATCTCGTCTAAAAGCTTAAGCGGTTTATGCACATTCAATTTTGGAGAATCACAAAAGTTAGTACAAGAATTGAAAACTAATACCTTTCTTGATTTTGATATCTCTTTGTTCTCAAGTGGATTTGAACTAGTTTTTTGAGGAGTAGAAGAAGGATTTTTTTGTTTTTTAGGAGAAGTGGAATTTCCCTTTGGTTTGAAACATCTAATAGTAGAACTTGGGTGACAAACAAGAATTGCAAGAGAAGTCACTAAGAGACATTTTTCAACCATTTTTAGGTCTCTTTTGGTAATGAGATGACGGTCAAAGTTTGTCACACATTCTTATTTCAAAAGGGCTAAGAAAATCTCCATATTAATTATCAAAATCCAGAAAAATCTTTAATATTATATTCTTTAGAACTTTATAATATGGAGATTCAGAACTTATGAGAGGTGTAAATTTCAGATTTGGAAATGATTTTACCTTGCTAAGATTCTTTTTTTTTTTTGGGGGTTTTAAATTATGATGAGAATATAACCATTTACCTTTATTAACGTAGTTTACAAAGAAATATACCTTGTTTGCCTAGGAAAAAATAAGGAAACTTAAGGGCCAATTGATAGGCTCAATCAAATCCAGAGATTATGATCCGAAACATAGGGATTCTAATTAGTTAGATTTTATTCTGATTTTTTTAATTAAATAAATAAAACAATTAGGGGCCATTTGGTTGGATCCCGGAATAAAACTTGAGATTAAATCTATCATGTGTTTGGTTGAGACTTGAGAATATTAGCTAAAACCATGATAAATTTTATACCACAATCATGGGATTATCTTATCTATCCTGGTTTTAATCCCAGGATAACCTTGTTTTGAACCGA
Source organism: Nicotiana glauca (assembly GCA_026770625.1). Lineage (NCBI taxonomy): Eukaryota > Viridiplantae > Streptophyta > Magnoliopsida > Solanales > Solanaceae > Nicotiana > Nicotiana glauca. The sequence goes on from MU677992.1 coordinate 18,931, forward strand.
ACGACACCTTAGTTAAATATAAAGACACCCCAAATTGTCTAACCCGATGAATATATATATGTCACAGCAGAGGCAATCGAAAAGAATATGAAATATCTCACCAATAATATCATCCCTAGTTGCTATTCCATTTTGTTGGTGGTATAAAATAAATAATAATATGAATATTGGTATATAATTTTATACAATTATTAGCTGTACAGAAAAAGAAAATCTTAATATAACAAAAAATAACTAATAGTAAACATTTTATACCATGATCCCCCCCAAAAAAATCTGCATGGATGATGGAACATGATAGACTAGTTTAAGAGGGAGCCGTTTTTAAGGGCTAATATTTTAGGATTAACCCGTACTTATTTTGTCCTAAAAATTTAAACTAAAAATATAAATTTAAGACAATTCAGGACATTTGTGTCCCAAAAAATTGAACTAAAAAAACTGAAATTTAGAATACATTGGCTAATTTCTAAATAGCAGCCTTTTAGAGTGGCTATATGGTGTCATTTCTACTAGGTTATGGGCTCTTTATACGAGTTCAAATGGCCTTATTGGGCCCTTAGGGTAAAGGGAAATTTTCGTTCATATACCATATAGGAAACTATATTACCAAATATGTTCATAGCTTGTATATTACCCTTCATGCTAATAGTATTTCTACAAAATATAGACCATGCATTAAATAAGGAATCATTGTAGATGTAGGTGTCACGACCCAAACCCTACATTGGTCGTGATGGCACCTCCCGTCAAGACAAGGCCAACCAACTAACGCAACTCGTCTCTTTCAAAATAGTTAAGCATAAATAAACATCAAATATATGACTTAATGATATTAATTAACGAAATTACAACCCAACACAGCCCTAATCGGGGTGTCACAAGTCACGAGCATCTATAAGAATTTAATTTCACTTTACAAGTCCAGAAATACACTGAACAAGAATAATGAATAACATAGAAGGACAATGGTGCTGCGAACGCTGGCAGTCACCTCGCTAAACCTCTACAACTCTGCCTCCACACAGCAAATACCCGCCACGGGGTGAATAAATACCTGCAACTGCACGCGAGGTGCAAGGAGCAAATTGAGTATTCTAACTCAGTGAGTAATAAAGGTAAATAACAGCTGAGCAGTAGGAAATCACGTAAAGCAACCAACATGATGTATAGAAGCCGTATACAATTCTCTGAGAAAAACAGTGAAAAATGTGAAATCTTTAGAAATATCTTGGCTCAGTTTAAATCTCTTTTGAAAATGATCCTTTCAACAATTATGGAATGATTTCAAAATAGTCAGTGTTGATAAGCGCAGAAAAATCGTCTCCCCGGGCACAAATACCACAGTATAACAGGTAAAAAGACAAATAAACATGCAAGATGCGCACATAAAAGTTCGTCCCTCGGGCAACATCTCAAAACAGTACCGTCCCCTCGGGCTCACTCTCCGAAACACTCTCAGAACAGTATCATATAGTAACCGCTGCGGCGTGCAGCCCGCTCCATTTATTTATCGTCGACGGCGCTCACTAGGGGTGTACAGACCCCGGGAGGGACCCCTTACGGCCCAAGCGTAATATCAAGCCACCTCGTGGCATATAAAACAAGGCCTGAAAGCCTTCTCACATCACACTCGAGGCATGAAAGCCTCCTCACATAACACTCGAGGCCTGAAAGCCTCCTCACCATACACTTGAGGCCTGAAAGCCTCCTCACAATACACTCGAGGCCTGAAAGCCTCCTCACAATACACTCGAGGCCTGAAAGCTTCCTCACAATACACTCGAGGCCTAAAAGCCTCCTCACATCACTCAACATATCCTCACATATGGCCCTCGGCCTCACTCAGTCCAGAAAATATCATAAGCCCCTCGGGCATCAATAAAATAGAAGTGCTCAGCCCAACAACAGTGGAAATATCATTTAAGTCTCAAAGTTCAATTAAAACGGTTGAGTTTGTAAAATAATATAATCAACATGACTGAGTTCATGTAGTAATTCAAATCGTGAGGAAAACAATGATAAAATCCCCGAAGGGTTCAAATAATTGGCACGAAGCCCAACTTTGGCGATCAGCCCAAATCATGATAATATCAAATAAGTTTCAGTCAAATACTCGGTAAAATTATCAACCGGGACGGACCAAGTCACAATCCCCAACGGTGCTCTACCCCACGCTCGCTATCCGGCATGTAAGTCATCTCAATATAGCACTACAGTGTGCAAATCCGGGGTTTCAAACCCTCAGGATATCATTTATAATCATTACTCACTTCGAACCGGCGAAATCTCTAGCTCGCGATGCCTTTGCCCCTCAATTCGGCCTCCACGCGCGTCGAATCTATCCAAAACCACAACGAATCTGTCACAATATGGCAAGGGAACAAAACTCAATAAAAAATAATCGAAAAACAACAAAAATTCCCGAATTTAGTAAAACCCGAGCCCACTTCTCAAAACTCAGAAACTTTCTCACCAACGGATTCCTTATCTCGCCACAAGTCTATACATATCAAAAATTACAAGAATCGGAGTCCATTTGACCCCTCAAATCTCTAGTTTAAGCTCTCTTAGGTTCAAGCCCTAAACCACCATTTTTTACCTTTAATTTCTTAAGTTTTCAGCTCTAATCCATGTACTTACACCATAGAATCATGTTTTTAAGTCCAGGAGTTCATACCTAATCAAAGCCCTTGAAACCCTCTTCAAAATCGCCCAAAAACTCTCCAATTTCGAAGTGAATTATGTTACAGTTTCAAAATTTCGCGAAGATGAATTAAATATTTCTGTCCAGCAGAAACCGCTTCTGCGGTCCAAATGTCGCTTCTGCGACTTTCGCTTATGCAGAAATTCCCATAATCCAAAAACCCGCTCCTGCGACTTAAATCCCGCATCTGCGGCTTCCCCAACTGCTTCTGCGGAATCAACGCCCAGATCCCGTCACCGCTTCTGCGGTCCAATCTTCGCATAAGAGAAAACACCAGTTGCAGCAGATTTAGCAACATGCAAAATTCCAAAACTCTCCGTTTAACCATCCAAACTCACCCCGAGGCCCCCAGAACCTCAACCAAAAATACCAATGCATCCTACAACGTTATTCAAACTAGTTCCAATAATAAAAAACCCATCCAACAACACTAAAATAATCAATTCACATCGAATTCAAGCCTAAGTTCTTCTAAAACTTCCAAAACATGTATTTGATCAAAAACTCAACCAAATCACCTCCGAATAACCTGAAATTTTACACACAAGTCCCAAATCACCTAACGAAGCTACTACAACTCTTGGAATTCCATTCCGATCCTCGGATCAAAATTTTACCTATCAACCGGAAATTGCCAAAATACTAACTTCGCCAATTCAAGCCTAATTCTACACCGAACCTCCAAAATCACTTCCGATCACACTCCTAAGTCACAAATCATCCCCCGAAGCTAACCAAATTATCGAAATTCGTATCTGAGCCCTCTAAGATATAAGTTAACATCCGGTTGACTTTTCCAAACTAAGCCTTCCTTAAAGAGACTAAGTGTCTCATTTCCTTCTAAAATCAATCCAAGCCAACTCGATCACGCAAGACACTGATAATGAAGCATACAGAAGCAGAAAATGGGGGAAACAGAGCGGTAACCCATGAGACGACGGGTCGTGTCGTCACATCCTCCCCAACTTAAACAAATGCTCGTCCTCGGGCGTACCCAGAGTTGTGCTAGAAGCCAACCAATAGCTGAATGACCTTACCAAGCATATACCCGAGGATGATCCCACGCCACCCTATCTCGCATAGGTCCGATGCTGAAATTTCACAATCCATCTAGTCCATAACCATAGAACCACATTGCACTTTCCAAAATCATACACAAGATCAGAACATCACATCTATACTTAAAATAAGCCCGAACCAGCTGTAATAACCCATACCTACAATCTCAGGTGCAATCATATGATATACCACATAACCCAAACACTCTAAATGATAACTTCTATTGACAGCAGTTGCCCACAACACCCGAATACCAGTGGAAAACTTCTTATCAACTAAGGTCTTATTCCAATACTTTCATATACTGCCAACGATAAATGAAACACACAATAAATCGTAGCCATTTCTCAGATCAACCATTCATGAAACCACTCCCCTTTTGACTAATACCACAGCAGCTTCCGAGTCGAACCTCGACATTATCCTTCCAACAAGCTGAAATCAAATCCGTTCGTATTCATTAATGACCCCAACGATCACCTTGAATCCAACACACCACTCCGATGATATGACATCTCAATACAGGCCTAAGCCACAACTTGCATAATACGCACACCAATAAGAATGGTTTGAACATACTCACATCATGGAAAATAACTCAGACGAAAGGGTTGTACCTCAAGCTCATCAGTACCATCACAACACAAGGCTGAGACCCCGTCTCACATCATAAAAATAGAACACCTGAATCTACCCCGAAAGGTTATATCTCCACGTGGCCTCGCTACAATGCACGATCTTATTCGAACACTGTTACACATGAAACACCTCAAGTCACCATGCTCAAAATCGACAGCCAAGCACAATTGATGTTTGGAACCCAAACAAATCATTACACCCATGATGAAACAAATAACATATTCCATGCAAGCCTGATAGAACATAACCGGTGCATCAATCACCGAGCAACACCCAATTACTTTTCCCGCTCGACTTTCACTATAAATCCCCAATAGAATCGCACCACATGTGCCCATAACCAACAAATCATAACGTCTCATAGTACAATAGTACCTCATAGATCTTCCCATATCACTAACAAGCTCACTACGATCGAATCAACCTATCCCTCAATTATAAAATTTTGGGTCCAACCAAGCCGACTCAAACTAGAACACACATCCACATTGACATGCCAACGAATCAATCCTCAAGGAAGCCTGAAACTGCTCCTTCCACTACTACAACTCCTACTGGGCCATACGATATGGTGTCTGGCACCAAATCAATATCGAAATCCACAACCTTGTCTGGCGACATGTCCGGCCACAAGAAATACATCCGAAAAGGCCCTCAACTCTGGAACTGAATCTGTGATGACCCGACCTGTTGTCTCATGAGTTACTGCTTCGTTTCCCTATTTTCAACTTCTTTATGCTTCATTATCCATATCTCATGTGATAGAGTTGATTTGGAGTAGTTTTGATAAGAAATGTGATACTTAGTCTCTTTTAAGAAGCCTTAAGTTGGAAAAGTCAACCGGACATTGACTTATATGTTAGGAGGCTCGAATGTGGATTTTGATGATTCGGTTAGTTTCGGGGATGGTTTTTGACTTAAGAATGTGATCAGAAGTGATTTTGGAGGTCCGGTGTAGAATTAGGCTTGAATTGGCGAAGTTAGTATTTTGGCGAATTCCGGTTGGTATGTGAGATTTTGATCTGATGGTCGAAATGGAATTTCGAGAGTTGTTGTAGCTTCGTTATGTGATTTGGGAAGTGTATGCGAAATTTCAGGTCATTCGGAGGTGATTTAGTTGGGTTTTTGATCGAATGCATGTTTCGGAAGTTTTAGAAGAACTTAGGCTTGGATCCGATGTAATTTGGTGGTTTTGGTGTTGTTTGAGGTGTTTTGACGATTGCAGCAAGTTTGAATGACGTTTTAGGATGCGTTGATGCTTTTGGTTGAGGTCCTGGGGGCCTCGGGGTGAATTCAGATAGCTAACAGAAGGTTTTTGGGACTTAGGTTGTTGCAGAAAATTGCTGGTCAGTGCTGCAGGATTTTGCTCTATGTGATCGCAGGACAGGGGATGCAATCGCATAAAAGGATTTTGAGGGTTTGTTTGGTTGTTCAATGCGATTGCATAGGGAGGCATGCGATCGCACAGTGTAAAGTTGATCCGGGATTTTTAGTAGAAATTTGTTCAATGCGATCGCAGGAGTTGGTGTGCGATAGCATAGGCTAAGGACCTTGTGCATTGCGATCGCATGGGCATATTCGCGATGGCATAGGGTTAAATTTGGAGTTGGAAATTTTGTGCTCTGCGATCGCAAAGGGTAGGCTGCGATCGCATAGGGTTGGCTATAGTGGTCCGGGCAGAATGTTAAAAACATTTCATCCGCGAACCCAAACCCATTTTCTTCCATTTTTGAGCATTTTGAGAGGTACTTGGGAGAATTTGAAGAGGGATTCAAAGGAGATTGACTAGAGGTAAGTTTTATGAGTTAAAAACATGATTATATTGCGGAATTATCCTTGAAATTCTTGAGAATTTAGCCAAATTGGAAGAAACTAGGGCTTGGATTATAAGATTTTTAAATTAGAATTTGATGGGTCATTTGGACTCCGATTTTGGTGTTCTTTATATGTATAGACTCGGGGCGAGATAAGGAACCTGTTGGTGTAAAAATTTCTGAATTTCGAGACATGGGCTCGGGGCTCGGGTTTTGCCAAATTTTATGATTTTGATGTTTTTCAGTTATTTTTGATTGGGTATTGTTCCTATAGCATAATGTGATGCATTCATTGTGGTTTTGGTCAGATTCGACACGCGAGGAGGTTGATTTGAGAGTCAAAGGCATCGCGAGCTAGAGAATTCGCCGGTTCGAGGTGAGTAATGATTGTAAATGACATCCTGAGGGTTTGAAACCCCGAATTTGCACATCATAGTGTTGTGTTGAGGTGACTTGCATGCTGGATAGCAAGCGTGGGGTAGAGCACCGTTGTGGATTATGACTTGGTCCATCCCGATTAATGAATTTACTGCGTATTTGAACAAAATTACTTGTTATCATCATAATGTGGGCTGATTACCATATTTGGGCCTCGTGCCAGCTATTTGAACCCTTTGGGGATTTTTGTTGAGAATTCCTCACTGTTTTAATTACATATTTGAACTCAGTCATGTGTGTTCCACTGTTTTAAAACTCAACCAAGTTTACTATGCCTTAAACACTCGAAATGATATTTCTAAATATATTTTTGGGCTGAGCATCATGCTTTATTGTTGTCCGAGCGACTTATGTGATTTTGTTGACTGAATAAGGTCGAGGGACTGTATTGTGAGGATATATTTGGAACAGGCTGTACGTCACAACTGTGTTATACTGATACTGATATGAGGCCGAGGGCCTAGATTTGATACCACGAGATGTCTTGATATTGCGCTTGGGACGTAAGGGGCCCCTCACAGAGTCTGCACACTCCCAGTGAGCGCCGTCGACGTTAAATGGATCGGCCTGCACGCCGCAGCAATATGTGGAGTAGGCTACACGCCGCAACGGTACTGGTACTGTTTGATGTGTTTACCTTATTTCATTTGTCTGTCATTATATGTTGTTTGTGCTTCTTTTGCAATATTCACCTGTTGTTCTGGTATTATCTGATAACCAAGTGTGGTGCCTGAGAGGCGGACTTCTGTGCTTATCTGCACTATTTGTTTTGCATTCATTTTCATAACTGTTGAAAAAGTCATTTTCAAAAGAGGTTTTAAACTGAGCTAAGATATTTTTAAAGGTTTTACAGCTTCACTGCTTTCTCTCAAAGGGCTTTTTCACTGCTCCTATAGAGCATGATGGTTTGCTTTACGTGATTTCTTACTGCTCAGTTGTTATTTACCTTTATTACTCACTGAGTTGGAGTACTCACTTTATCCCTACACCTCGCGTGCCGATGCAGGTATTTGTTCACCTGGTAGCGGGTTCTGGTTGATCAGAGGCAGAGCTATAGGAGTAGCGAGGTGACTGCTTGCGTTCGCAGCACCGCTTTTCTTTCTGTTGTTCATTATTCTGGCCTTGTATATTTTAGGTCTTGTCATTATAGTTATACTCTGATAGATACTCGTGACATGTGACACCTTGGTTTGGGATGTGTTTGGGTTTTATTCTACACTTATAAAAGATATCTTTTGATAGAATGTGGTTATTTAAATATATTAAATCTACTTATTAATGTTAACAAATTCTAAAAAGATAAGTTGGGTTAGTTGGCTGGCCTCATCTTCACGAGAGGCGCCATCACGACCAGTGCGGGGTTTGGGTCGTGAGAGAATCAATGGTAGAAACCTCTGCACTCACATCCATCACGAAGGCCCAATTAAGGAAAACAACCCTTCCCAGCCGTCTGCTGGTCTTTGAAATATAATCCACTCTGCTAGAACATAATTCGACGGACCTCGCCACTCAACCCGTGGCATTTCTGGCATAGTCCATAATGCAATAGTCCAGAATAACCCGACACTGAGACAACCAGTCCACACCCCAACATCATATCTAAAATCTAACTTACCAAGTGACTGTGTAATGTGTATGACTGTGGAAGGTATACAGAAATGTTATATTGAGGCGAAGAAGGTGGGTTATCTCCTGCGGAGTGTTCTGAAGTGGTATGATCCCTATGTTGTCTGTTAGAAGATGTCAATCACAAGTGAAATACACGTGTTGAAATCTAAATAGGTCGCTTAGAGAGTAGGTGTATCTGTTGCGAAGGTGAAGGTGAGAATTGCAGAAGAGTTAAATTCTAACTGATTTATGTTCTCACAAGCTTATAAGGGATTTGAGTTAATCTCACTATGATATTATGACGACAATAGAGTACATGCATATGATTTATTGAGTGCGTTTTGATCTATGGCTTCAAGCCAAGTGGAGGAGTTTGCTATTGATTAAGTTTATTGCACGGCTAAGTGCTATGTCGGTTCCAGTTTGAGGTGCGTTGGTGAGTCAGTTATGGATTACGGAGATTGGGGTCGAGGAAGGCCGTGAAGGACTTTATTTTTATTTTCAAAGGTTATACGGTGCCTCGTATGTGTGTGAGAATCACATGATGTCTTAAGTTGCTGTTAGTAAAGAATGCTCAGTGCATATAGTAGGAAGATGCTTGCTTGTATTGTGACGAGGTCATATCTTGTGATGTCAGAGTGCTAACGAGGCACGGGTGGTTCTATTCATTGGATCAGGCTAAATGCAGTTAAACAAAGTAAATGACTCTCGAGAATGGTACTAATGTGTTCAAGATTCTACATGTGACAACTGGGTATCTTGAATTTGTCTATGAGATTAGAAATTGAGTCTCCATTGGGAGAGGTCAAGATGTGTAATTTTTCCATATCAATTACGGGCTTCTATGTAGCACTATCAGGAGGGTGCAGGTAATGGTTCATAATTCGTAGAATGTTCTATGATGTTTTGACTTGCGATGTAGCAGTTGGAAGGTATGAAATGATTCGTGGGATGTGAGACAACATGGTCTCGTGATTCAAAGCCACTCGGGATGAGGGCGGATGGATGGTGTTATATGTTGAATATAGTTATTATTATTCCTAGGGCAATCAGGGTAAGTCAAAAGAAGATGGATTGGTTAGCCATATATTTGTTGACATATTGGTGGTAGAGATCAATTCCTTCAGCATGATCAAGTTATGCGTGTGATTTGTGGCGGTACAGGTGAGGCCTGTCGTCTGTCGTAAATGATGTTATTCAAGAGTATTCCATTGTTATGGTCCTGTTATGTGTAGGCAAATCCCGAAAGGGTCATGGTGGTCTGGACCACTACTTAGAGATTTGCATATTCTACGGTTATGAGAATTCGCCTATGTGTTGCTATGGTTCTCCTGAAGAAAGTTAAGTGGAAAGTTTTATATGGTGAAGAGTTAATCTAATAATGGTTCTGAAGCTGTGATGAAGAGCGTGTTATATCATATGTTAGCAGGTTGGGTGCAATGAGTGGAATGGAATTTGAAGTGATGATAGAGGTAACAACTCGGTATGGACAAAGATGTCACAAGCTCGGATGAGCAGGGAAGAAGTCTCGTAATTTAAGGTAAATCGGTATTATCTTCAGCGTCACCTGAGAACGGTGTTTTATGAAAAGGCTTTGCACCCTGGTTAATAATTCTTGATCACTTTTCATTGTTAGTGCGACCGGTGGTTTGGAGGTACGACCGAGTTATTCGTAATGGTAGGTTGTGGGAGGGTGTCCCACAGGAAGATTGTGTAAGTAAGGCAGTTAGTCACTTGATTGATTGAATACTTAAACCAAGTATGAAGGTTGGGATAATATCATTGAATTGAAAAAATATGCCCAGAAGGCACTCAGTCTATTGAGTTGTGGACTACGGATGATTTCTCCGACTATGATGGTTGTTCTTATGTGTTACGAGTGGAAGATGAGTTGCTAGGGACATTTGAAAGGTAATTAACCTAATTCAGTGCGATCAGAATCAGCTTGAGGTCGGTGGATGGATCCAAATATGAATATGGGCTCTATGTCAGGCAAAACGGGTTCATTTCAGTGATGCGCTCCTTATGGAGGATGAGTCAGGGTGTTATTTCATTGTCAGAAATTTTATGCAGTGATACACTGCGCCGTGTGAGTTGTGAGACGGTTTGAGAAAATGCTTATGTGTTGAGGATCCACGTGGAAATGATGTTTATGAGCAAAATGGCTCTCGAGATTCAGATTGTATATCACACCTCAGTTGAGCTTGAGTTTTGGTATCTTATTATGCTATATATCCCCTCAGGGACGGTATTATGCACTTAGCGTGCTTGTGACTGAAATTTGGTATTTTATATTAATGAGCAATTTAGCTCGATGTACACCTCTTTAGGCGAGTTTCATGTATGGATCGGGTGGCACGCCGCCATGAGTGTGTTATTTGGATCGGGCTGCGTGTCGCAATAGTGTGATATTGAGCATAGTTTTCTATATGCTATTTTTGTATGCCTTGCTTCTTATTTTTCTAAGGAGAGCACGTATTAGTGCGTAAGTTAGGTAGTTCCTTCCAGAGTTCGTCTTCTTTTTGTACCGCATTTTAATCGGTAGCCTATCGACACTTTGTGGCATCATATAAGACTTTTGATTATGTATGGGGTGGTTTATTGGCTAAGCGGTTCGTACTGGATGAGGTCACACATTGGGGCGAAGTTATGCGGATGTATGATATAGTGAGTTAGATTCGTGTGTTCTGTCTCTATGATAGGAGACGGGTTCTCCGTCTTGTGTTGTGGTGGTACTTGAGAGCTTGAAGCTCTTTTGTTTGAGTCATTTTCATGAATTGAGTATGTTTGGACTGTTGCTTATTGGTGCGCATATTGTGCGAGTTGTGGCTTAGTCCTGTATTAATGTGTAATGTCACTAGAGTAGTGTGTTGATTAGATGAGATCGTTGGGATCTTTAATGAGTACGAGCATATTCGATTTCAGTATGTTGGAAGGATAATATCGAGCTTTGACTCAAAAATTTGATGTAGTATTTGCCAAAGGAGAAGTGGTTTCATGAATGGTTGATCTGAGAAATGGTGATGGCTTACTACGTGTTTTAGTTATCAGTTACAGTATATGTAAAAGTATTGGAAAGAAACTTTAGTTGTTAAGAGGTTTCTACCAGTATTCAGGCCTTGTGTGTAGCTGCTGTTAATGGGAGTTATCGCTACATGTGTTTGAGTTATGTGAAATATCAGGTAATTGCACCTTAGGTTACAAGTATGGGTTATTACAGCTGGTTCGGGCTTTAACTGAATATAGATGGGAGGTTCTGGACTTGTATACGATTTCAAAAATAAAAATGTGGTTCTAAGGTTTATGGGCTAGATTGGATTATGAAATGCAGTGACAATGTGTAATCGGACATATATGATATAGGGTGACGGGGTATCACCCCCGGGTATATGCATGGTAAAGTTATTCAGCTATTGGTTGGCTTCTAGAACAACTCCCGGTACGCTCGAGGACGAGCGCTTGCTTAAATTGGGCAGGATGTGATGACCCGACCCGTCGTTTCATGATTTATCGCTTTGTTTCCCCATTTTCAGCTTCTTTATGCTTCATTATCCATATCTCATGTGATAGAGTTGATTTGGAGTGGTTTTGATAAGAAATGAGACACTTAGTCTCTTTTAAGAAGCCTTAAGTTGGAAAAGTCAACCGGACATTGAATTATATGTTAGGAGGCTCGAATGTGGATTCCGATGATTCGGTTAGGTTCGGGGATGATTTTTGACTTAGGAGTGTGATCGGAAGTGATTTTGGAGGTCTGGTGTAGAATTAGGCTTCAATTAGCGAAGTTAGTATTTTGGCGAATTCCGGTTGGTATGTAAGATTTTGATCTGACGATCGGAATGGAATTACGAGAGTTGATGTAGCTTTGTTATGTGATTTGGGATGTGTCTGCGAAGTTTCAGGTCATTCGGAGGTGATTTGGTTGGGTTTTTGATCGAATGCGTGTTTCGAAAGTTTTAGAAGAACTTAGGCTTGAATCTGATGTAATTTGGTGGTTTTGGTGTTGTTTGAGGTGTTTTGATTATTGGATCAAGTTTGAATGATGTTTTAGGATGCGTTGATGCTTTTGGTTGAGGTCCCGGGGTTCTCGGGGTGAATTCAGATGGCTAACAGAAGGTTTTTGGGACTTAGGTTGTTGCAGGAAATTGCAGGTCAGTGCTGCTAGATTTTTCTTTATGCGATCGCAGGAGAGGGGATGTGATCGCATAGAAGGATTTTGAGGGGTTGTTTGGTTGTTCAATGCGATCGCATAGGGAGGCATGCGATCGCACAGTGTAAAGTTGATCCGGGATTTTTAGTAGAAATTTGTTCAATGCGATCGCAGGAGTTGGTGTGCGATCGCATAGGCTAAAGACCTTGTGCATTGCGATCACATGGGCATATCCGCGATCGCATAGGGTTAAATTTGGAGCTGGAAATTTTGTGCTCTGCGATCATAAAGGGTTGGCTGCGATCGCATAGGGTTGGCTACAGTGGTCCGGGCAGAATGTTAAAAACATTTCATCCGCGAACCCAAACCCATTTTCCTCCATTTTTTAGCATTATGAGAGCTACTTGGGAGCATTTGAAGAGGGATTCAAAGGATATTGACTGGTGGTAAGTTTTATGAGTTAAAAACACGATTATATTGCGGAATTATCCTTGAAATTCTTGAGAATTTATCCAAATTGGAAGAAACTAGGGCTTGGATTTTAAGATTTTTAAATTGGAATTTGAGGGGTCATTTGGACTCCGATTTTGGTGTTCTTTATATGTATAGACTCGGGGAGAGATAAGGAACCCGTTGGTGTAAAAATTTCTGAATTTCGAGATGTGGGCCCAGGGCTCTGGTTTTGCCAAATTTTGGGATTTTGATGTTTTTCAGTTATTTTCGATTGGGTATTGGTCCTATAGCATAATGTGATGCATTCGTTGTGGTTTTGGTCAGATTCGACGTGTGAGGAGGTCGATTTGAGAGGCAAAGGCATCGTGAGCTAGAGAATTCGCCGGTTTGAGGTGAGTAATGATTGTAAATGACATCCTGAGGGTTTGAAACCCCGGATTTACACATCATAGTGTTGTATTGAGGTGACTTACACGTCGGATAGCGAGCGTGGGGTAGAGCACCATTGGGGATTGTGACTTGGTCCGTCTCGATTAATGAATTTACTGCGTATTTGAACGAAATTACTTGTTATCATCATAATGTGGGCTGATTGCCATATTTGGGCTTCGTGTCAGCTATTTGAACCCTTTGGGAATTTTTGTTGATAATTCCTCACTGTTTTAATTACATATTTGAACTCAATCATATGTGTTCCACTGTTTTAAAACTCAACCAAGTTTACTATGCCTTAAATACTCGAAATGATATTTCTAAATATATTTTTGGGTTGAGCATCATGATTTATTGTTGCCCCAGCGGCTTATGTGATTTTGTTGACTGAGTAAGGCCGAGGTCCTGTATTGTGAGGATACCTTTGGATCGGGCTGCACGCCGCAACAGTGTTATAATGATACTGATATGAGGCTGAGGGCCTAGATTTGATGACACGAGATGGCTTGATAATGCGCCTGGGTTGTAAGGGGCCCCTCCCGGAGTCTGCACACTCCCAGTGAGCGCCGTCGACGTTAAATGGATCGAGCTGCACGCTGCAACGGTACTGGTACTGTTTGATGTGTTTACCTTATTTTATTTGTCTGCCATTATATGTTGTTTATGCTTCTTTTGCAATATTCACCTGTTGTTCTGGTATTATCTGATAACCGAGTGTGGTGCCCGAGAGGCGAACTTCTATGCTTATCTGCACTATTTGTTTTGCATTCATTTGCATAATTGTTGAAAAAGTCATTTTCAAAAGAGGTTTTAAACTGAGCTAAGATATTTCTAAAGGTTTTACAGCTTCACTGCTTTATCTCAAAGGGCTTTTTCACTGCTCCTATATAGCATGATGGTTTGCTTTACGTGATTTCTTACTGCTCAGTTGTTATTTACCGTTATTACTCACTGAGTTGGAGTACTCACTTTACTCCCTGCACCTCGCGTGCAAATGCAGGTATTTGTTCACCCAGTAGCGGGTTTTGGCTGATCAGAGGCAGAGCTATAGGAGTAGCGAGGTGACTGCTTGCGTTTGCAGCACCGCTTTTCTTTCTGTTGTTCATTTTTCCGGCCTTGTATATTTTAGGTCTTGTAATTATAGTTATACTATGATAGATACTCGTGACATGTGACACCCCGGTTTGGGCTGTGTTTGGGTATTATTCTGCACTTAGTAAAGAGATATTTTGATAGACTGTGCTTATTTAAATATATTAAATCTGCTTATTAATGTTAAAAATTCTAAAAAGATAAGTTGGGTTAGTTGGCTGGCCTCGTCTTCACGAGAGGCGCCATCACTGCCAGTGGGGTTTGGGTCATGAGAGAATCAATGGTAGAAACCTCTGCACTCACATCCATCACGAAGGACCAATTAAGAAAAGCAACCCTTCCCAGCCATCCGCTGGTCTTTGAAATATAAGCCACTCTACTAGAACATAATCCGACGGACCTCGCCACTCAACCCGTGGCGTTTCTGGCACAGCCCATAGCGCAATAGTCCAGAATAACCCGACACTGAGACAACTAGTCCACACCCCAACATCATATCCAAAATCTAACTTACCAAGCAAAGAAAGATCCACTCGGGCCTCCAAATCCACTATAGTTGCTAAACAGTGCTGACACACACGATCTACCACCACATCATAGCCTGTATATGAGAGCTTTCGTCTCCACATCCACACGACACATGAATCATCATATCTGATCCCAAATTTCACTGTCTGAGTACGTGCACACCTTTAATACCCAATCATTCAATGATAGATACTCTAATATTTCCCTGTGCCACTAAGCAACCCGAATATCACCAGTCGACCCAACAAGAAAGTGTCGCAATACTACCAAAGTATCATCAGTTTAATCACATTACCCTTTTTTTCCTTTTTTTTCTGAAACATATACTCCCGTCAAATCACTTCTAATTAGCAGTATGATTTCCTTGATTACCTGAGGCCACCCGCTGACTAAGATTTTTTCTTTATGAACTTCTTTCCAGATCCGAACTGTAATTCATCTAGCCAAGAACTTCCACTAATCCCATTTGGAAGAAAATAATTACACATCCCATGATCCGCATGCCCATAGAAAATATACATCTCCAAACCACGGTAAAAACCAACAAGAACTCTCTCCCAATTCCATTTGCACAAGCTAAACTGCTAGGACTGAATCCTTCTAACCAAACAAAGCTAAGCAAGCTGCCAGAACTCAAGAGCTTTGATGCAAAATACCTGTAAGGGCTCATTACCTCGAACACATACAAAGAAATTAATCATATCCTTACCATATCGATTCGGTCTACTATCAAGCTATTCCATCTATCTAATTTCCCTTCTGATTCGTCATCAACTTGATATTCCCTCTTGCTGTAGCACCACAATGCCTCAACCCAGGCTTACTACACTAGACCCAAGCATAAGACCACACTGTCTAAGACCCATAGGCCACTGAATACTCTGTCAAGTGTTCCCAGAACCACCACATTCTAGAATGCTTTACTCTAAAGAACTTCATGCGAATCTAAATTCGTTAACTTTACTTTCCCGATACTGATACATAGAATCTCATAATTAATATAAAATACCACAAGTCTTGACATTTTCCAATGAAAACACAGTCTCTAACCACATAAACAACCTTAAGACACCTGATTGTTACATGTAGAATCTTGAATACATTAAAACCATTCTCGAGAGTCATTTACTTATTATTCGAACTGCAATTCACCTGATCAAACGACCTAACCGCCCGTGCCTCATTAGCACCCTGACACCGCAGGATATGACCTCATCCCAATACAAACAAACATCTTCCTGCTCCATGCACCGATCATTCCTTACCAACAACAGCTTAAGACATCCTGTGATTCTCACACATCTACGAAGCACCATGTAACCTTTATCAAAATTTTCCTTCACTCGTGCCATCCTCGGCTCAATTTTCGCAACCAGAACTGATTCGCCAGCATGCCTCAAACTTGAACCAATATAGCACATAACCGTTCAATTAGCTAATCAATAGCAAACTCCCCAACTTGGCTCGAAGCCATAGATCAAAACACACCCAACAACTCATAACGCATATACTCGATTGATGTCTTAATACCATAGTGAGATTAAAATCAATCCTTCATAAGCTCGTGGAAACACAAATTATCTAGAATTTGTTTTTTAACTCTTCTGCAAATCTCGCATTCACTCACACAACAATTAAGCCCACTCTCTAGGTAATCTAATTTAGATGTCAACATATGTTATTCACTTGTAAATGAGACCTTTTAATGGATAACATAAGGATCATACAACCTTAGAACACTCCGCAGGAGATGGCCCGCCTACTTTGCCTCCAACTACCATTTCTGTATACCTTCCACGGCCATAAGCATTACGCAGTGACTTGATCTTCCTGAGTCTAGACTCATACCGCAACATGAAATTTACTTCACTCCCAATTAGGAGACATGAAAAGATTCTTCACACACCCATAACTCGGGGCTACACATACAGTCACAATGGAAATCAAACACTTAATAGTTCTTCTATCATCTAGCAGACCTTCATCGTCATTTCCAAGTTACATAAACACATCCCGCTAATAGAGACTATACTGAGCATATAAGCTCTAAAACACTTGCTCACACAATCAGCACCTCGGTGATGAATCCATATGCAAAAGTCCGGCCTCAAGTCCTCCAGAATGGCCCAACATCAAACTCACATAGATCACATCTCACCCCTTAATGGGAATCACAAACCATCAAGGCACCTCTGATACTGAGCGCTCATGCGCGCATACAAACGCGTGGAAGGAATTTCAAGAGTATCTTTTCAACCTGAAGCAAGGACGCACGATAAAAATTCAAGAATGTGAAGTTTTCCTAAAGGTTCTGCAGCCTCTCGAGGATAAATACAGTCATCTCCATACCGATCCGCGAGACTCTACTAAACTTGCTCATGACTCGTGAGACCTAGTAACCTAGGCTCTGATTTATCACGACCCAAACCCCAACTAGTCATGATGGCGCCTCCCGTGAAGACAAGGCCAGCCAACTAACCCAACTCGTCTCTTTCAAAGTAGTTAAGCATAAATGAACAACAAAGATATGACTTAATGATATTAATTAACGAAATTACAACCCAACGCAGCCCTAATCGGGGTGTCACAAGTCACGAGCATCTATAAGAATTTAATTCCACTTTACAAGTCCAGAAATACACTGAACACGAATAATGAATAACATAGAAGGACAGTGGTGCTACGAACGCTGGCTGTCACCTCGCTAAACCTCTACAACTCTGCCTCCGCACAACCAATACCCGCTACCGGGTGAATAAATACATGTAACTGCACGCGAGGTGCAGGGAGTAAAGTGAGTACTCCAATTCTGTGAGTAATAAAGGTAAATAACAGCTGAGCAATAAGAAATCACGTAAAGCAACCAATATGCTGTATAGAAGTCGGGTACAATTCTCTGAGAAAAACAATGAAAACTGTGAAATCTTTAGAAATATCTTGGCTCAATTTAAATATCTTTTTAAAATGATCCTTTCAATAGTTACGGTGTCACACCTCCTTTTTGCGCACCTACCCCCGGGAGGATAGACTCATAAGGCAGTTTTTCCATTTTAAGTGACATTAATCGAATCGGGATTATTTATTTATTTAGCGTCGCCACTTGGGATAGGTTTGGCTTTTGGTGTCCTAAGTCACCGGTTTATCTTGAATCCCAAATCGAGGAAATTTTCGACTTTCCAAGTGAAGTCTGCGAACCAGAAATTCTAAGTAAGGAATTCTATTAACCCGAGAGAAGGTGTTAGGCACCCCCAGATCCCGTGGTTCTAGCACGATCGCTTAAATTGTTATAATGGTTAAATATCTGATTTTAATACATGTTATAACTTATGTGCTTTTATTAACTTTAAACCGCTCTTATTATTATTATTATTTTTAATAGAAATGCAATGTCGTGAAAATGCATTTCGAACCACATCGCAATCAATTCACCCGTGGTTGTTGACACATTTCAACTCCATTGAGATTTGGATTTGGGTCACATAAATGTGCACCCGAGTTTAGGAATGTAATTTTGTTAAAATCGTGCCTAAAGAATCTAACGCATTATTATTCTGGGAAAGATCGTGAAATTCGCTAAACGGCCCATCCCGAATTCTAAGGATTTTAATATATACATTTAATGAGGGCCCCGTAATTTATGGATTTTGTTTAGCGAGGCTCGTCTTATTTTTTTTATTTAAAAGAGCAAGTCCTAAAGTGACTATGATTCGTCTATTTATTGTTCTTGCCTCTAGAAAGGGCCCTGATTATTTATTTTGGTCCAAACACTACTATTTTTAAGTCCTTGACTTTTATTCAAAATCCAGCAATGCCTTTGAGCCTCAAGCTCAACCCAGTAAGAGTAAAACACAGTTAAATTCGAATCGGGCTTCAATTGACAGCCTTTAGGCCCAAGGTTATCAGTCAGGTTTAACAAAGGGTAATTGGACAAACTCATGAACTTATTCTGAAATTAGCAAAAGCCAACCAATTATACATATTTCCCATTATGAAATTTATTTGAGCCTAGAAATGAATCAATGAAATGAGTCAGTCACCCCCTTTTTAGTTAATTTGCCAAGTGTACGTGGTTTCATGTAATTACAAATATACTAATTCCAAACTCAAACATTCTGATGCTTCTATTTTTAATTGAATTTCATCACTAACTAACTGCCTAACCCGGCACCCAACACATGAACGTTAAAACAAATTCTAACATGAATTGATGTGGTGAAACAAACCAACAACTTAACAAATTCTAATGAGCAATTAACATGATGTTAACATGATCATACAGTTCAACAGTCCCTAGTTACAGTCCATGTATATTTTTTGTTCATATAATACGAAACAAATCTGATTAGCTAAAACAGATAACCAACATCAACTACATCTAATTAGCTAACATCTATTGAATTATGAGTTGCAGACCATATTCAGATGAACACACATCTGGTGAAACACCTTTCATTTCGACGTCAATTCAAAGCTACACCAAAGTGATTCGAAGAAGCATACCTGGTATTTAGAATAAAGATAGAGAAGAAACAAAGGTCAGTAGCAGCAGTAACAAACAACAGGGGCAACAACAAGGAATCCAACTCAAATCAATATCACAAACCAAATTTTAAACCAGGAACACACTTTAGCCACACAGAATGAATCGCAAAACCAATAACAACAGCAAATACCCAAAACGAATTCGGTTGGACTCGAATACACCCAAAAGAAGAGTGAATAGACTTCAGGACAAGTTCAACAATCAAAGAGGGGTAGGAACCAGTGTCAAGGACTCAAATCTTTATCTGGAAATCAATGGAACAGTGTTTCTCCACAGAATAGTATCTTCCTCACAACTGAAAATAACTTAAAGCACTCAAGACTGATTTTCCCTCTCAAATTGGTTCCAAAAGGATGTCTGTATCTCTATGTGTTCTCCGGCTCTCAAAAGAACTGATTCAAAGCTCTCAAAATTGATTTCTTAGGGCAAAGAAAAAAAAAACCCTCCATTCTGTCCAAAGTGTTCCTATTTATATGCTCCAAATAGACCTACCAGGTCTTCAAATTATTATTAAACCCATTTTCACCCATGATATTCCTTGAATTCCCCACTCAGAATATTAAAACATTAGTCAGTAGCACCAATGACCTGTTTAATTCTTTATTAAAGCACAGGGGTATGGCCAACCTATTTTCCTATTCAAAACCCCTTAAATCTGTAAAAATGGTGTTCATGTGACTTCTGTTTCCTGACCTTAAAGGTATATTAAACAATATATTAAACTAAGTGGTTCACTAATATCCCCTTATAGATCAACCCTTAGAGCACTATCAAACTTTTCTTCAAATTTCCAATTCCCTTCGAATCCTACAACTAGAATTAAAAGCTATAACCAATTCAGACTTACTAATATCAATTAATAGTTCAAGTTAGTGCTCATTTCAGACCAAATGCCATTAGAATAAAAATCAAGGATTCAAGACACACTCACATGGAATGGCACAGTAGGTTCAGGTGACAACCACAACAACAATTCAAGCATTTTAAAGCATTTCAACTGACTAATCAATTCAAAAAAAATGTGATGACCTTCTCCTTAAAATTTTAGCATACAAGCAGACTAAATCCCACACTAACACAGAAACAGAAATAAAGCAAGAGGAAAGGAGGATTAAAATGAAAACTACAAGATAACAGAAAAGAAAAGGGGATTGAAAAATACCCGAAAATCAAACGGACCAAAATCGAAAATTCCTTGTCACTTTTCTTTGGACTGAAGTGGACCTTAATCGCATGTTTCCAATGACGAAAACATACGACTAAAGTCCAATTTTATCCAAAGATCCTCGCAGCTCGTTAGATTTTGAGCTTAAGGCTCAGGTTTTCTGTGATTCGTCATTTGAAGAGTCGGAGTGATATTCGAAAGAAGATGGTGATGGTTTAGGGATGAGGGAGGTCTAGTGGTAATGGGGGATGAATTTAGGGTCAAAGGGAGGCGCCGCCGCCACTGGGGTCTTGTGGCGGCTGCTAGGGTTCTTGATTCGAAATCACGATTCGAGGCGTTTGGGCTTGATTCGAAGGAAGCCAAGGGTGTTCTAGTGGTAAGAGGGGTCCAGGGGTCCAGGGGTGTGAGTTTAGTGGTCATTGGAGGGGTTGTGTTTTCCGACAATCTTTGATCTGATATTCGAAGAGGTTGGGGATGATTCGAAGAAAACAAAGTGTGGATTCGAGGAGAGGAAGGTGAGGCGGTTCTATGGTGTGAAGGTGGGGTTGTTTGGGCCACCGGAACCAACATGAGGCGATTTTCGGTGGACGGAGCTCGGTGGTTGGGTGCAGAGTTACAGGGGGGTCTCTGAGGGGTTAGAGATGAGGGGAAGGAATGAGACGGGTTTTAGGGGTGTTGGGGGCTTGATATGTTGAAAACGCATGAATTAATTTGGGCCGTTGGATGATGGGAACCAACGGCCTTGATTAATTGACTTAAATGAAAACGGGGTCATTTAAGGTAATACGGGGCGGGTTTGGTTTGGGTGTAAGAGGGTCGGGTTGTGAACAGGTATAGAGGGAGATTTTGGATCGTTGATCAATTAGATGAATGGTTGAGATCAGAGACGCCAAAACGGCGTCGTTTGGTTGATCTCAGAGATGGATCGAAATTTTGACAGGGTATATGGGTGCTTTGGGCCTGGTTTTGGTCCAAATCAAAATGTCCCAATCCGTTTTTCTCTTTATTTTTCATTTCTTTTCTTTTCTTTTAATTCCTAATTTAAAAACATTAAAATCTTAGATTAAATTACAAAAAAAATCCAATTAACTCCTACTAACAATTAACACACCATTAAATACCAATTTGAAATAAAATCACACAACTAGACCTTTAAATGCTAAAATACAAAGTACATTATTTTTTGTGATTTTTCGTCTTTGTAAAACAAACTTAAATACTCCTAATAAATCCTAAATACAAAATGCAACACATATATATTTTTTTTGTATTTTTTATTTATTTATTAATTTAACAAATAAACACGCATAGACAAATGCAAACAATAAGAGAAAAATAACACAAAAATCCACAAAAATCAACACAACACAAAACTAATTTATTTTGAATTTTTTAGGAATAATTCTCCTATAAGGCAAAAATCACGTGCTCACAGCTGCCCCTCTTTGCCCAAAAATACGAAGAGTTTTCGCGCAAAGATAAAGTGAGCGAATACGAGCAATTTTCGCCCTTTCGAGTACTCTGTGTGAAGCATTTATTGAAAGAGTTTGACCGAGCCTTTGCTTCGGGAGGCCTCCTACATATCCCTAGCTAAAAGGGAATCAGGTCAATGTAGTTCGGGAAGTTTCGGTAGCTGGGACTACCGTGAAGCTGTGGTTTCACTGTTATTGCTATTGCTGCTGCTGCTACTGCTTACTAACCTCCTTATTACACCAAAAGGAAAATCAAAGCTAAGCTAGATATGCCTATCAACTATGAGTTACAAGGTTCCTATCTATAATTCTCTTGAAAATTTGATCTTGAGTCTTAGCTGATTTTGCCGTAAACTTCGATCCAAATCTTGATGCTCGCGAGTTGTAGGTGCTTGCTTCTTCCTGCAGTATTGAGTGAAGCAGGATTGACGGAGCTTGTGGCTTCGATCAGATTTCGAGCTATCCGCACCTTTGTTTGCTCCAGTATTTGAGCTCATCTTCTTTCTTGTTCTTTTCTTCTTTCTTTATTCTGGATTGAGACTTACTTCGTAGGTCGTCTCGATCCCTGTGACCCGAGGTCAAACCTGCTCAGACAAAAAAAAATGAACGAAATTTTTCTGCCCCAGTTTCACTAGGAAAATTTCGTGAGTTATTTGCCATAAAAATCTACGGAATTGATGAGGGGATTGGAAACCCCAAATCTAAAAGGCGCAACTCAGGGATTGGGGCCCTAATGTTTGCAAAAGGAGAAACGGTCAACTCAGGGATTGGAGCCCTAATATCAGCTAAAGGAAAATGCCCAACTCACACATTGGAGCCCTAATGTCGGCTAAAGAAAACGCTCAACTCAGGGATAGGAGCCCTAATGTCGGCTAGGAAAACACTCAACTCAGGGATTGGAGCCCTAATGTTGGCTAAGGAAACTTACTCAACTCAGGGATTGGAGCCCTAATGTCGGCTAGGAAAAACGCTCAACTCAGGGATTGGAGCCCTAATGTTGGCTAAAGGAAAACGCTCAACTCAGGGGTTGGAATCCTCATGTCAGCTAGGAAAAACGATCAACTCAAGGATTGGAGCCCTAATGTTGGCTAAAGGAAAACGCTCAACTCAGGGGTTGGAGCCCTAATGTCAGCTAAGGAAAAATGCTCAACTCAGGGATTGGAGCCCTAATGTCAGCTAAAGAAAAACGCTTAACTCATGGATTGAAGATCTAATGTTGGCTAAAGGAAAACGCTCAACTCAGGGGTTGGAGCCCTAATGTCAGCTAAGGAAAACTCGCTCAACCTAGGGATTGGAGCCCTAATGTCGGCTAAAGGAAAACACTCAATTCAGGGATTGGAACCCTAATGTTGGTTAGGAAAAGTCGCTCAACTCAGGGATTGGAGCCCTAATGTCGGCTAGAAAAAGTCGCTCAACTCAGGGATTGGAGCCCTAATGTTGGCTAAGAAAGTACCAGGTTGGTATTGGAAATTCTAAACTATCTTATTTTGGGATTTTCTTCCTTTGTTATCTCTTTTTTTGGTTTTGATAAAAAGCAGGAAAGAACTTGGAGGAAACTTCCCTTTTGTATTGATTATTTGCTGCAAATCTGCTTCAGCACTTGCGCGTTTTTCTTTCTTTTGGGTTGCACCTGCTTCTTGCATGGTTGCTTTGGATGGTACCTGTTTCAATTTTCCAAACAAGAACAATTGTCAGTTTGAAACGGTGGTTGGTTTGGAGGCCCTGATCATATCAATTGCTTGATCTCGGCCTTCTTTCCGTTGAGAACTTTGTCGTTGATTGGCTTTGAGGGTGACCCCCTTTCAAACTGACAAGCCTCAAATTTCAGGATTTCATGATGATTCGCCCGTGTAAGGGTTTGGTTCTTCCACCTCATTCTGCTTTCGAAACCCTTGCCTTTGACTTTCTTTCTTTTCCAATGTCTTTACTTTGGAGGTAATCAAACATCATGATCAGTCGGGATTGGACTGACGCACCACTGAGGCTGGGTATTTTCTTTGCCTCTTGCCAGACGAAACTCTGTGAAACTGGTCCTGTTACCTTTTCTTCGTAACAAGTTTTGGAATTTAGGGTTAAGCCGAAAGGGATTCAAAGAAAGGTAACACAAAGATCGAAAAAAATGAATTTATAATAGAAGCGTCCCTTTCGGGGGAAGAGAAGGACTTATCTGGGGTACATGCTGACTTCAAATGGACATGACATGCTTCTTGTACTGGATGTCCGATCCTCACAAACTTGCATTTTCTCATGAACCAAATGAATATATGTTTCAAAATCAGGGAGCCATGCCAGGACCTTTAGTGGTGAAATCCTCTTTTCGGTCGACAATGCCTTTTGCGGGTTTTCACTGATCGACCTCTCTCATTTCTCTTATCACCATCGCCCGATAGTGCTCTTTGCAAGTTTTCACTAAACAGGCTCTCTCATTTTTGGTTTCTCTAACTCCCGTTGCCTCATGGTGCCCGAAGGTTTTCACCGATAAGACTCTCCTATTTTTTTCTCTCAATTTAGAATGCATCGGCTTTCAACAATGATATTTCTTAGTTTCCCCCGCCTTTGGCAATTGATCCGAAGGACTTGCACACAGTTTTGGGTAAAAAGAATTGTGGACGGGATTACAACATTGGAATCATTTGGTGAGCTCATGGTCGAACCATTATAACATCTGCCCCAGTTTCAACTTCGGGGAAAATTGGAATTTTGGAGTGGTGTGACTGAACCCCAGAGAGAGGCTACCTATGTATCCTTTTGGAATCAAGTCAGACGTAGTTCAAAGAAATCATTTGTTCTTTTTTCCTTTTTTTTTCAACGGTGCTTTTGGATTCCAAAGAGGGTAGTCAAAGAAATGTAACCGGCTCAAAAGGGCTTGCAAAAAGGGTTGATAGTGTTTGTGTAGCGGGAATAAAAGCCTTCATCATCTCAAATGCGCCAAGACATCACCGAAGTAAACTCAGA
Source organism: Nicotiana glauca (assembly GCA_026770625.1). NCBI lineage: Eukaryota > Viridiplantae > Streptophyta > Magnoliopsida > Solanales > Solanaceae > Nicotiana > Nicotiana glauca. The sequence continues at coordinate 43,986 of MU677992.1, forward strand.
CATAGTACCTTTTGACTGCGTCCGTGTTCACAGCTGTTTCAGGATCATTTCCTTAAATATCACCCAGATATAATGCTCCTCTTGGCAATATCTTCCTGATTATGTATGGACCTTTCCAATTAGGAGTGAATTTTCCTTTTGCTTCCTGGTGATGGGGAAGAATGTGCCTTAACACCAGCTGTCCTACTTCAAAATTCCTGGGTCGTACTTTCTTGTTGTAAGCACGGGCCATTCGTTGTTGGTACAACTGCCCATGATAGACCGTAGCCATTCACTTTTCATCAATTAAGGTCAATTGCTCTAATCGAGTCTTAACCCATTCGCTATCTTCAATCTCTGCTTCAACAATTGTTCGGAGCGAAGGAATTTCTACCTTTGCCGGTATCACAGCCTCGGTCCCATAAACCAACAAGTACGGGGTTGCTCCTACTAATGTGCGCACTGTGGTGCGATATCCTAGTAAGGCAAAAGGTAACTGTTCATGCCACTGTTTGGAACTCTGGATTGTCTTTCTCAAAATCTTCTTGATGTTTTTGTTTGCTGCTTCAACAGCGCCATTGGATTTTGGCTGATAAGGAGTGGAGTTCCTATGCGTTATTTTGAAATGTTCGCATACATCCTCCATCAAATGACTATTCAGGTTCGACGCATTATTTGTGATGATAGTTGCAGGAATACCAAAATGACAAATAAGATTTGAATGTACAAAGTCCACCACGGCTTTTTAGTGACCGATTTGAGAGTGACAGCTTCGACCCATTTTGTGAAGTAATCAATAGCGACCAATATGAATATGTGCCCATTTGAAGCTTTTGGCTCAATCGGACCAATGAAATCCATACCCCAGGCGACAAAAGGCCACGGTGCTGACATAGGATATAGCTCGTTTGGAGGTGCATGAATCAGATCTCCATGTACCTAACACTGATGGCATTTCCGGACGAAGCTGAAGTAATCTTTCTCCATAGTTATCCAATAATACCCGGCTCGAAGGATTTTCTTTGCCAAGACATACCCGTTCATATGAGGACCACACACTCTTGCGTGTACTTCATGCATGATTTTTCCTACTTCCTCGGCGTCAACATATCTTAACAAGTTAAGATCCGGGGTTCTTGTTATACAAGACCTCGCCGCTAAAAAAGAAACCACTCGCATGCTGCCTAATAGTTCTCTTTTGATCTCCAGTAGCATGTTCGAGGTATTCTTGTGTTTTCAAAAACCTCTTAACATCGTGGTAACATGGCTGGATATTTGGTCCTGCCTCAATTACATTACAGTAACCGTGTCTTTCCCAGATTTGGATTTCCAATGGATTGATGTGGGCGTTGCCTGGATAAGGTAACATTGAAGCTAAAGTGGTAAGTGCATCAGCTAGTTCGTTGTGACACCGTGGGATGTATCTAAACTCTATTGATTTGAATCGCTTGCCGAGGTCTTCCACGTGCTGCCGGTAAGGAATAAGCTTGACATTCCGAGTTTCCCATTCACCCTGGGCCTACCGGATAATCAGATCAGAATCCCCCATAATCCATAAATCTTCCACATCTTGATCGATTTCCATAGTCATGCCCATGATGCAGGCTTCATATTCAGCTGTATTATTTTTGCAAAAGAAACAGAGCCTAGTTGTAGCCGGATAGTGTTGACCAGTGGGTGAGATCAAGATTGCCCCAATTCCTACACCTTTGGCGTTTACGGCCCCATCAAAGAACATTTTCCAAGCATGGGCGTCTTCAGGGACTACTTCTATTGTGTTTACCTCCTCATCTGAAAAGTAAGTACTCAACGGTTGGTATTTCTCATCAACCGGGTTTTTAGCCAAATGATCCGCCAATGCCAGAGCTTTCATCGCCGTGAGAGTGACGTAAACTATGTCGAATTCAGTAAGCAAAATTCGCCACTTTGCCAATCTCCCAGTGGGAATCAGTTTCTGGAATATGTACTTCAGAGGATCCAACCTGGTTATGAGGTGAGTAGTATGAGCCTGAAGATAATGTCTCAACTTTTGAGCGACCCATGTCAAAGCACAGCACGTTCTTTCCAGCAAAGTGTATTTGACTTCATAACCGGTGAACTTCTTGCTCAAGTAATAGATCGCCTGCTCTTTATTTCCACTTGTATCATGCTGCTCAAGGACACAGCCAAAAGAATTTTCTAAGACCGTCAGATACAAGAACAGAGGTCTCCCCGGCTCCGGGGGGACCAAAACTGGAGGATTTGAAAGATATTCTTTGACCTTGTCAAAGGCCACTTGACACTCGACTGTCCATTTGATTGCTGCATATTTCCTTAATAGCTTGAATATGGGCTCACATGTGGTATTCAGTTGAGCGATGAACCGGCTGATATAGTTTAACCTGCCCAATAGACTCATCACGTCTTTCTTTGTCCTTGGAGGAGGCATGTCCCGGATAGCCTTTATCTTCGTTGGATCTAACTCGATACCTCTCATGCTGACTATGAAACCCAGAAGTTTGCCTGATGGGACTCCGAAGGCGCATTTAGTTGTATTCAGCTTCAAATCATACTTTCGCAGCCTCTCGAAAAATTTCCTCAAGTCTCGAACATAATCGTCCTGAGTCTTGGACTTGATGATCACGTCATCTACATACACCTCTATCTCTTAATGCATCATATCATGAAAAATAGCAGTCATGGCTCTCATGTATGTTGCCTCGACGTTCTTCAAATCGAACGGCATAACCCGATAACAGTAAGTACCCCAAGATGTACTGAAAGCGGTTTTCTCGACATCTTCCTCATCCATCAACACCTGGTGATATCCCCCGTAACAATCCACGAAGGACTGTATCTTATGTTTGGCACAATTATCAACAAGGATGTGGATGTTGGGCAAGGGGAAGTTATCTTTGGGACTTGCTCTATTCAAATCTCGGTAATCCACACATACCCGAGTTTTCCCATCTTTCTTCGGCACTGGAACTACATTAGCCAGCCACGTAGTATGCTGGACCACCCGGATTACCCTTGTTTTCAACTGCTTTGTGATTTCTTCTTTGATCTTATCACTGATATCAGTCTTGAACTTCCTCTGTTTCTGTTGAACTAGGGGACAATCAGCGTAGATTGGCAATTTATGCACCACTAGATCAACACCTAATCATGGCATGTCATCGTATGACCAAGCAAACACATCTTTAAACTCAAATAAGAGTTGAATTATTGCATCCCATATTTTCTTATCTGTGTGAATGCTTATTTTGGTCTCTCGGATTTCTTCAGAAGTTCCCAAATTAACCAGTTCTGTGTCATTCAAATTCGGCTTAGGTTTATTCTCAAAGTGTTCCAATTCTCGATTTATTTCCCTAAAAGCCTCTTCTTCATCATATTCTGATTCTTGGTTCATTATTTCACAATTAGACAGCGTGTTTGGATCTAGGCGTGAAGTCCGCAAGCATGTCATATTATTTAAAGACGCATTATTATAAGTGAAAAGAAAAGATAAAAGAAAAATAGCAAAAATCAGAAAGAATAAAGAAAAATAAAATGATGATATACTAATTTTATTCCTTGGAATTGGGAAGATAAAAGGGTCTACATCTCAGGAAATTAAAAACAAAAAACTAAAGAAAACATCCGAGTTACACCCTGGGATAACTCGTGATGCAGGAAAGGTGGCAGGACAAGTCTACCCGGACTCCCGCCTGACTGGGAACAGTGTAGCCTCCCAATTTTGAAGCTTAGCATTTGGCCCCATGTATAGCACCTCAACGGTGCTTGTGCCTTCTCCCAGCTGAACCATGTGGGTTTCGTAAAGCATTTCTCTCATCGCCCCACATATTTCCTCAATCTCTTCGGCTGTAAAGGCCTCATCATCTTCTTCTTCAGCGTACTTTGGTCTGACGAAAGTTTCGTACAACCGTGGCAATGGTTGAGGCAACTTCCATCCCTCATTTTTTCTCTTCTTTGCCCAATCTTCATCTTTTGGAGTAGGGTGGAAACCTATCCTAAAGAGTTTCTTAGTGGGAGGCAAGGTGATAGGTTCAGTTGTTCCTTGCAATGACTTTCCAAGTCCTTTTCCCGGTTTGAATCCCCGTCGGATCATTTCTTTAGCAACCATGATTGAGGCGTTGGACAGGAAAGGTTGGGGGCAAGGGCTCCCTTCTTCATATTGCTCTACCAATACAACTTCGAAAGCCTGATAAACTATGTGCTCACTTCCCTCTCTTGCTTCGAGATATGGGATGGATGGGTCCCGATAAATAGACTGTTTTTCTTATCCATGAACCACAATTTCCCGATATTCATATTCAAACTTCACCATTTGGTGGAGGGTAGAGGGTACAGCTGCGGCTGCATGAATCCATGGCCTCCCCAGAAGAAAGTTGTAGGACGTGTCCATGTCCAGAACCTGGAAAGTTATTTCAAAATCCACTGGGCCAATGGTCAAAATCAAGTCGATCTCTCCAATTGTGTCCCTTTTTATACCATCAAAAGCCCGTACACAGACATTGTTGGGTTGAATTCTTTCGGTCCCAATTTCTATGCGTTGTAAAGTCGAGAGTGGGTAGATGTCGGCCCCGGAACCTCCATCCACCATGACCCTTTTCATGTAGTACACTTCGCATTTGACTATTAAGTGCAGGGCTTTGTTATGTGCGGCTCCTTCCGGGGCAAGTCATTCTTACTGAAGGAAATTTGGTTGATTGCAAATAATCTTTCTGCCATTCTTCCCAACTGCTCTACAGAAGTCTCAACATGCACATATGTTTCATTAAGAGTTTTAATCAATACTTTCTGATGTTCGGTGGAGTTCATCAATAGAGATAACATGGAAACTTGTTCGGGAAACTTTCGAAGCTGGTCGGTCACTTCATAATCAACCATTTTCATCTTTTGAAAGAAATTCTCTGCTTCCTCGGCACTCACAGGCTTTTTAAATGGGGAGCGCTTTCTGGCGGCATTGTTTATTTCTTCCAAATTGGCATATTTTTCAGCAGAGTGGTTCTCTTGAACTGCTCCTGAGATTTCTTTGCCCTTATAGGTCACCACTGTTTTGTTGTAATTTTAGTGTACAGCAGCAGGATCTATCATGGGCTTATGTGGCACGCATCCAATAACCACTGGCTCATTCAGCCGAAGCAGTTTAATTGTCCGCCGGACCACATAGGCTCCTTTTGGCACATACATTGGTGCTCCCTTTTTCACTTCAAATCTTTTTGGAGGACTCAAGGTCAACTGCTTTTCTTTGCTGCCTCGTGGGATATAGAGAACACCCTCTTTTGGAGGTATTTCCCTAGTTCCTGCTTCAACTTTAATTTCTGGTTTTGACTGGGTAGCTTTGGTCTTCCTTTCCCTTTTATCTTGCTTTAGGGCGATTTTTGGCTTCCCCTCTACATCAGTGATGACACTTATGAATTTTAATGCTGGATCAAATTTCTTATCTTCACAAATCATTCTGACTTTGGGCCCGTTGTTGTGGGCAGGCAAAAGGTTGTTCATCACATCAGGAGGTTCTTCATCCCGGCAAATGATTCTTCAATTAGATCCTCAACTGCCCATGTGAGGGTCCAACAATCCTCTGTACTATGACTCACTGCGCTAGAGTGGTATTCGCATCTAGCGTCAGCTCAGTGCGATGAGGACTCGGGGTTCAGCCGGATTTGGGCCACTGGCTGTAGCAAACCTCGCCTGACTAGCTTTTGGAACAAACCCGAGTATGATTCACCAATAGGGGTGAGCTGATTCCTTCTGAAAGGCCTTCTCGGGCGAGGACTGTACCAAGGATTATTTGATTGGGGATTATATGGAGCTTGGTAAGGATGGGCATTTCTGGTAGGTGGAATTCGGCTTTGTATATAATGTTGTGACCGCGTGCAAAGTTGCGCGTTCGTCACCGCATACCTGAACAGAACCTGGCTAATTTGCTCACACAACAGCCTTGTTAGTTTTGGGACATTTAACATATAGGAAATCACACGTTGTTATGCAATGCACCTAACAGTTAAACGCTTCTACTATGTGTTTGCACGGTTGCATGTTTCATCCCGACCTTAAACTAACCCTTTTCAACTCTGTACCTCTTTTCTTCATTTCTTCTACTTTTAAATCACTCTTGATTTTTGTTTTTGTTTTTGCCGCTCTTTTTGGCACTCTGCTTTTCTCTTTTTGTTTGTCACTCTTTTATTTCTCTCTCTCTTTTTTCACTATTTTTTTTCTCTTTTTCACTAAATTTTTCTTTATCTTTTTTTTTCTATTTATTTTTCACTCGATTTATTTTATAGCTATGATCGAATCCGATGAGGATTGCCTATATATCATGACCCCGCATGAATCAGATCCTGCGTAGTTTGGGAGATTGGGAATGGAGTAAGTAAACTAACTCTTTTTTTTTAAAATTGCTTTAAAAGAATAAAGGATTTTTTTTATTTTTGTTTCTTTTTGGAATTTTTTTAAAAAAATGCTTTAAAGGAAGAAAAGTATTTTATTTTTATTTTTTTGGATTTTTGAAATAAAGACTTCTAAAAATTTCTTTTCTTTTGATTGGAACTTTGGGATTTTTAGAATTAAAAAGAAAACTTTTTGTTTGAATTTTTATTTGTTTTATCTTTTTCTAAGGAACAAAGAAAATATTTTTGAGTTTTGGAAGTTGCCTCTTAATTTTCGAAAGAGGGACTTTTAAGAAAATATTTTGAATTTTTTAGCTTTTTATTTACAAAAGTGCTTCTAAAGAAAAGCAAAAATATTTTTGGACTTCAATTTTTATCAATTTTAATTTTTTTTGACATTTACAAAAACAAAGACATCTAAAAAGTATTTTTTTTTTTGGTTTTTGGTTTTTGATTTTTCTAGATTTTTATTTTTTGGAAAAATACTTCAAAATGAAGGAAACCCGTAGTTTTGGATTTTGATTTTTATTGATTTTTCTTTTTCGTATTCAAACCACTAGAAAGAAGGAAACTATTTTTGTTTGAGTTTAAAAACTACTTTTTTTTTCTAAGGAAATCTTTTAAAGAAGGAACTAAAGGAAATATTTTTGGATTTTTTAAAAATTGGGGTCGGAACCGATGAGGTTTGCCTACGTATCTCACATCCGGTGAGAATCAGACCCGCGTAGTTCGATCAAAAATAGACTATTTTTGAAAACAAGACTCCTTTTTATTGACAAACACACTATTTCGGCAAACAATACTCTTTTTTTTTTTAACAAACTATTTAAAAATAAAAATAAAACTTATCTTTTTTTAAAAAAAATTCTTGACCAATAAACAAACCAAGAATTTTCTTTTCCATTTTTTTCATTTTTTCAAAAATTCTGCAGAGTTTCGATACTATTTGGTTATTTTTTAAAACAGATAATCAACTCTCTGCACTGCTATTTCTCTCCCGTTTTTCTTTTTAATTTTCCAAATATTCCAAAACCGGTCAGCATGAAGTCCGAGACAAATAAATGCACGAAAAACAAGTAGGATGCATTAGGATGGTCTTTTTCATTTCAGGTTGCTAGCCCTAGACGGACCCAACCCCTGTGTTGAGACCCCTAAGTCAAATGAACATGATGCAAATAAGCGTTCCTACTAGGGATCCGGCATGAAGTCACATTTTTCTAGGTTCAAAACCTGGGTATGTGTTCTAGACTGTGTACCCGAGCGGACAACTCGAGTCGAGGAGGGGGCTACGTACCGGAAACCAAAAGGCCATCCAGCTTAGTAACTTGTCTGGTCTCTTTCTTACTTTAAGGTATGACGCTAACATAATAGAGAGTCTCGACCAGCGAGCACATCCCCAGAGATGAGAAGAGAAGGGTTTCGTAACAGTTTATATATACAATTCAGATAATATCAAAGTGGTAAAACATTTAGCACATTTAACATGAAACATGTAGAAAAATTAGATAAATCCAAGTATAACAGCTATTCTAAGCTCGAATTCTTAAACCCTGAACCGAAGTTCTGGATTTGTATCCCCAGCAGAGTCGCCAGAGCTGTCACACCTCCTTTTTGCGCACCTACCCCCGGGAGGATATACTCATAAGAGAGTTTTTCCATTTTAAGTGACATTAATTGAATCGAGATTATTTATTTATTTAGAGTCGCCACTTGGGATAGGTTTGGCTTTTGGTGTCCCAAGTCACCGGTTTATCTTGAATCCCAAATCGAGGAAATTTTCGACTTTCCAAGTGAAGTGTGCGAACCAAAAATTCTAAGTAAGGAGTTGTGTTGACCCGAGGGAAGGTGTTAGGCACCCCCGGATCCCGTGGTTCTACCACGGTCGCTTAAATTGTTGTAATGGTTAAATATCCGATTTTAATACATGTTATAACTTATGTGCTTTTATTAACTTTAAACCTCTCTTATTATTATTATTTTTAATAGAATTGTAATGTTGTAAAAATGCATTTCGAACCACGTCGCAATCAATTCACCCGTGGTTGTTGACACATTTCAACTCCGTTGAGATTTGGATTTGGGTCACATAAATGTACACCCGAGTTTAGGAATGTAATTTTGTTAAAATTGCGCCTAAAGAATCTAACGCATTATTATTCTGGGAAAGGTCGTGAAATTCGCTAAACGGCCCATCCCGAATTCTAAGGATTTTAATATATACATTTAATGAGGGCCCCGCAATTTATGGATTTTGTTTAGCGAGGTCTCGTCTCATTTTTTTTTATTTAAAAGGGCAAGTCCTAAAGTGACTATGATTCGTCTATTTATTGTTCTTGCCTATAAAAAGGGCCCTGATTATTTATTTTTGTCCAAACACTACTATTTTTAAGTCCTTGACTTTTATTCAAAATCCAGCAATGCCTTTGAGCCTCAAGCTCAACCCAGTAAGAGTAAAACACAGTTAAATTCGAATCGGCCTTCAATTGACAGCCTTTAGGCCCAAGGTTATCAGTCAGGTTTAACAAAGGGCAATTGGACAAACTCATGAACTTATTCTTAAATTAGCAAAAGCCAACCAATTATACACATTTCCCATTATGAAATTTATTTGAGCCTAGAAATGAATCAATGAAACGAGTCAGTCACCCCCTTTTTCAGTTAATTTGCCAAGTGTACGTGGTTTCATGTAATTACAAATATACTAATTCCAAACTCAAACATTCTGATGCTTCTATTTTCAATTGAATTTCATCACTAACTAACGCCTAACCCAGCACCCAACACATGAACGTTAAAACAGATTCTAGCATTAATTGATGTGGTGAAACAAACCAACAACTTAACAAATTCTAATGAGCAATTAACAGGATGTTAACATGGTCATACAGTTCAACAGTCCCTAGTTATAGTCCATGTATATTTATTGTTCATATAATACGAAACAAATCTGATTAGCTAAAACAAATAACCAACATCAACTACATCTAATTAGCTAACATCTATTGAATTATGAGCTACAGACCATATTCAGATGAACACACATCTGGTGAAACACCTTTCATTTCAAATTCAATTCAAAGCTATACCAAAGTGATTCGAAGAAGTGTACCTGGTATTTAGAATAAAGATGGAGAACAAACAAAGGTCAGCAGCAACAGTAACAAACAACAGGGTCAACAGCAAGGAATCCAACTCAAATCAATATCACAAACCAAATTTTAAACCAGGAACACACTTTAGCCACACAGAATGAATCGCAATACATGTAACAACAGCAAATACCCAAAGCGAGTTCGGTTGGACTCGAAGACACCCAAAAGAAGAGTGAATAGACTTCAGGACAAGTTCAACAATCAAAGAGGGGTAGGAACCAGTGTCAAGGACTCAAATCTTTATCCAGAGATCAATGGAACAGTGTTTCTCCACAGAATAGTATCTCCCTCACAACTGAAAATAACCTAAAGCACTCAAGACTGATTTTCCCTCTCAAATTGGTTCCAAAAGGATGTCTGTATCTCTATGTGTTCTCCGGCTCTCAAAAGAACTGATTCAAAGCTCTCAAAATTGATTTCTTAGGGCAAAGAAAAAAAACCCTCCATTATGTCCAAAGTGTTCCTATTTATATGCTCCAAATAGACCTACCAGCTCTTAAAATTATTATTAAACCCATTTTCACCCATGATATTCCTTGAATTCCCCACTCAGAATATTAAAACATTAGTCAGTAGCACAAATGACCTATTTCTTTCTTTATTAAAGCACAGGGGTATGGCCAACCTATTTTCCTATTCAAAACCTCTTAAACCACTTTCAAACTTTTCTTCAAATTCCCAATTCCCTTCGATCCTACAACTAGAATTAACAGTTATAATCAATTCAGACTTACTAAAATCAATTAATAGTTCAAGCTAGTGCTCAGGTCAGACCAAATGCCATTAGAATAAAAATCAAGGATTCAAGACACACTCACATGGAATGGCACAGTAGGTTCAGGTGACAACCACAACAACAATTCAAGCATTTTAAAGCATTTCAACTGACTAATCAATTCAAAAAAATGTGATGACCTTCTCCTTAAAATTTTAGCATACAAGCAGACTAAATCTCACACTAACACAGAAACAGAAATGAAGCAAGAGGAGAGGAGGATTAAAACGAAAACTACAAGATAACAGAAAAGAAAAGGGGATTGAAAAATACCCGAAAATCAAACGGACCAAAATCGAAAATTCCTTATCACTTTGCTTTGGACTGAAGTGGACCTTAATCGCATGTTTCCAATGATGAAAACATACGATTAAAGTCCAATTTCATCCAAAGATCCTCGCAGCTCATTAGATTTTGAGCTTAGGGCTCAAGTTTTCTGTGATTCATCATTTGAAGAGTCGTGTGATATTCAAAAGAAGATGGTGATGGTTTAGGGATGAGGGAGGTCTAGTGGTAATGGGGGATGAATTTGGGGTCAAAGGGAGGCGGCGCCACCACTGGGGTCTTGTGGCGGCGGCTAGGGTTCTTGATTTGAAATCACAATTCGAGGCGTTTGGGCTTGATTCGAAGGAAGCCAAGGGTGTTCTAGTGGTGAGGGGGGTCGAGGGGTCGAGGGGTCGAGGGGTGTGAGTTTAGTGGTCATTGGAAGGCTTGTGTTTTCCGGTGATCTTTGATCTGATATTCGAAGAGGTTGGGGATGATTCAAAGAAAACAAAGGGTGGATTCGAGGAGAGGAAGGTGAGGCGGTTCTATGGTGTGAAGGTGGGGTTGTTTGGGCCACCAGAACTGCTGTGAGGCAATTTCCGGTGGGCAGAGCTCGGCGGTTAGGGGCGGAGCTACAGGGGGTCTCTGAGGGGTTAGAGATGAGGGGAAGGAATGAGACGGGTTTTAGGGGTGTTGGGGGTTTGATATGTTGAAAACGCATGAATTAATCAGGGTCGTTGGATGATGGGAACCAACGGCCTTGATTAATTGACTTAAATGAAAACGGGGTCGTTTAAGGTAATACGGGGCGGGTTTGGTTTGGGGGTAAGAGGGTCGGGTTGTGAACAGGTATAGAGGGAGATTTTGGATCGTTGATCAATTGGATGAATGGTTGAGATCACAGACGCCAAAACGGCGTCGTTTGGTTGATCTCAGAGATGGATCGAAATTTTGACCGGGTATATGGGTGCTTTGGGCCTGGTTTTGGTCCGAATTAAAATGGCCCAATCTGTTTTTCTCTTTATTTTCCATTTCTTTTTTTTCTTTTAATTCCTAATTTAAAAACATTAAAATCTTAGATTAAATTACAAAAAAAAAATTCAATTAACTCCTACTAACAATTAACACACCATTAAATACCAATTTGAAATAAAATCACATAACTAGACATTTAAATGCTAAAATACAAAGTACATTATTTTTTGTGATTTTTCGTCTTTGTAAAACAAACTTAAATACCCCTAATAAATCCTAAATACAAAATGCAACACATATATATTTTTTTTGTATTTTTTATTTATTTATTAATTTAACAAATAAACACGCACAGACAAATACAAACAATAAGAGAACAATAACACAAAAATCCACAAAAAATCAACACAACACAAAACTAATTTATTTTGAATTTTTTAGGAATAATTCTCCTATAAGTCAAAAATCATGTGCTCACAACGGAATGATTTCAAAATAGTTAGTGCTAATAAGCGCAGAAAAATCCGCCCTCCAGGCACAAATACCACGGTATAACAGGTAAAAAGGCAAATAAACATGAAAGATGCGCATATAAAAATTTTCCCCTCGGCAACATCTCAATACAGTACCGACCCCTCGGGCTCACTCTCAGAACAGTATCATATAGTAACTGCTGCGGCGTGCAGCCCGATCCATATCTTCGACGGCGCTCACTGGGGGTGTACAGACTCCGGGAGGGGCCCCTTACGGCCCAAGCGCAATATCAAGCCACCTCGTGGCATATAAAATAAGTCCTGAAAGCCTTCTCACATCACACTCGAGGCTTGAAATCCTCCTCACATAACACTCAAGGCCTGAAAGCCTCCTCACCACACTCGAGGCCTGAAAGCCTCCTCATAATACACTCGAGGACTGAAAGCCTCCTCACATCACTCAACATATCCTCACATATGGCCCTCGGTATCACTCAGTCCAGAAAATATCATAAGCCTCTCGGGCATCAATAAAATAGTAGTGCTCAGCCCAACAACAGTGGAAATATCATTTAATTCTCAAAGTTCAATTAAAATGGCTGAGTTTGTAAAACAGTATAATCAACATGACTGCGTTCAAGTAGTATGTCAAATAGTGAGGAAACAGTGATAAAATCCCCGAAGGTTTCAAATAATTGGCATGAAGCCCAACTTTGGCGATCAGCCCAAATCATGATAATATCAAATAAGTTTCAGTCAAATACACGGTAAAATCATCAACCGGGACGGACCAAGTCACAATCTCCAATGGTGCTCTACCCCACATTCGCTATCCGGCGTGTAAGTCACCTTAATATAGCACAACGGTGTGCAAATCCAGGGTTTCAAACCCTCAGGGTGTCATTTACAATTATTACTCACCTCGAACTGGCGAAATCTCTAGCTCGCGATGCCTTTTCCCATCAATTCGGCCTCCACGTGCGTCGAATCTATCCAAAACTACTACGAATCCATCACAATATGCCAAGGGAACAAAACCCAATCGAAAATAATTGAAAAACAGCAAGAATTCCCGAATTTAGCAAAACCCGAGCCCCAGGCCCACTTCTCGAAACTTAGAAACTTTCACACCAACGGATTCCTTATCTCGCCACGAGTCTATACATATCAAAAATCACAAGAATCGGAGTCCATTTGACCCCTCAAATCTATAGTTTAAGCTCTCTTAGGTTCAAGCCCTAAACCACCATTTTTTAACCTTTAATTTCTTAAGTTTTCAGCTCTAATCCATGTACTTACACCATAGAATCATGTTTTTAAGTCCAAGAGTTCATACCTGATCAAAGCCCTTGAAACCCTCTTCAAAATCGCCCAAAAACTCTCCAAGTCTGAAGTGAAATATGTTACTCTTTCAAAATTTTGCGAAGATGAATTAAATATTTTTGTCCAGCAGAAATTGCTTCTGCGGTCAAAATGTCGCTTCTGCGACATCCGCTTCCGCGGTCTCCTTCCGCTTCTGCGGAAATTCCCATAATCCAAAAACCTGTTTTTGCGACTTAAATCCTGCATTTGCAGCTTCCCCAACCGCTTCTGCGAAATCAGTGCCCAGGTCCCGTCACCGCTTCTGCGGTCCAATCGCCCCACAAGCGAGAACACTTCTGTGGTCCAAGCTTCGCAGAAGTGAAAACACCAATTGCAGCAGACTTAGCAACATGCAAAATTCCAAAACTCTCTGTTTAACCATCCGAACTCACCCCGAGGCCCCCGAAACCTCAACCAAAAATACCAATGCATCCTATAACGTTATTCAAACTTGTTCCAATCATAAAAAACCCATCTAACAACACTAAAATCATCAATTCACATCGAATTCAAGCCTAAGTTCTTCTAAAACTTCCGAAACACGCATTCGATCAAAAACCCAAACAAATCACCTCTGAATCACCTGAAATGTTACACACACATCCCAAATCACCTAACGAAGCTACTGCAACTCTCGGAATTCCATTCCGACCCTCGAATATAAATCTCACCTATCAACCGAAAATTGCCAAAATACTAACTTCGCCAATTCAAGCCTAATTCTACATCGGACCTCTAAAATTACTTCCGATCACACTCCTAAGTCACAAATCATCCCCCGAAGCTAACCGAATTATCGGAATTCATATCCGAGCCCTCTAACACATAAGTCAACATCCAGTTGACTTTTCCAAACTAAGCCTTCCTTAAAAAGACTAAGTGTCTCATTTCCTTCTAATAAATCCAAGCCAACTCGATCACGCAAGACGCTGATAATGAAGCATACAGAAGTAGAAAATGGGGCAAACGGAGCGGTAACCCATGAGACGACGGGTCAGATCGTCACAGTAGGCTTCCTTATTTAGGCGCTAAAATTAATATTCTTTCAGATCTTCCAAACGCAAATCACGCACATTAATCTTCTTCGTCAGTTTCGTTTCAAATTTAGTGTCTGTACTTCAAACGCAATTATTCTTCTACAATTGAAAAACGAATTGATTATTCTTGTACAATTCACAAATCAAAAACAACTAAATTTTCTACAATTCTTCTACATCAAATGCAATTATGTCCAAATTTCAACAATACAAAGCAAAGGAAAAGAGAGCAGCAATTCCACCATTGACAGCCATTAAAAATCTTGAAAGCTTTGAATTCAAATTTGGGTTTTCAAAAATCATTATTTGTTTGGATTGGGTGTTGTTAAAAATAATTAGGAATATGGTTTGGAGTTTATATCAATTTTGAGAGGTTTTGGTGAAGATTAAACTTGGTTTTGACTAAATTTCATATTGAAACTCAAACTCGAAGAAGATGTGAAACATACATTTCAGGGGAAGCATGTTGAGTCCAAATATGTACCCATTTTGTAGATATTTTGTAGATAAATTATAGATTATTTGTATTCTGATTGTAGATGCTTTATATTCTGTTTTCACAAATAAAAAAATGACTAAAAATTCTATAAATCTTCTGAAAAAATGCAATTATGTCAAAAATTCCAGTTATGCTACAATTGAATGGGAATTGAGATATTAAAATTCAATGTATCGAGTTTGTAGATATTTTCTAAGTTATTTGTATTATGATTGTAGATGCTTTGTTTTCTGTTTTCACAAATCAAAAACGACTAAAACTTCAATAAATCTTCTGCAAAAAGTGCAATTATGTCAAAAATCGCAATTATGCTACAATTGAATGGGAATTGGGATATTTAAAATTCATGGTACCCAGTTTGTAGATATTTTATCGATAAATTATAGATTATTTGTATTCTGATTGTAGATGTTTTGTTTTCTGTTTTCATAAATCAAAAACGACTAAAACTTCTACAAATCTTCTGCAAAAAAATGCAATTATGTCGAAAATCCCGATTATGCTACAATTCTGTGATTCACCTATATGCTCTTATTACTCCTTATGAAACTGCTATGCTAAATATGGAATCCAAAAAAACATGATGAAAGGATAGTTCTTCTTCAGAAATTTCGTAGATAATTGATCATTTACTTAAATTGAACACGGCTTCAAAAATTTTCTCTCTACTTTCTTAAGCTCTGAAGCACACCCCCCGAGGAGCCTAAGAACAAGGAATCTTGAGTTTTCACGAACACCATTATAGAGCCTACATAGTTCCGACCACTCACATGAAAAAAGTTCCGGCATAAAACCCGCCACGCGCAGCTCAGTTCCGGCGACTCCGCCGCCACGCGCCGACGCATGTGCCAAATCCTGACCAATTTTCAAAATTTTCTTTTGGGACAACCTACTCACGGTGTAATTTCACCACATCCATCGACCAATTTCTGAATTCCGACAACTTTTATTTTTTTCCGGCGGCGGGGAACCTTTTTCCGTCCAGATTTCAGCTATTTTACCTCTTCAACCCACTGTGATAACTATCAAACACTCTCTATAATTTTCATAACCTGAGTAGTTGGTTTGTACAATATGGGAGACAACAGGATATACTTCAACGCCGGATTTAAATCTTTTGACATCACCAGATGGAACTCCAACAAAGATGTATGGTTTGAATAGGTGAAGAGAAGCCGCAACATGATGAGACGCTCATCCATGGGTATAAAGACAATGGAATGGATTTGCTTTGTACTTAAAGAAGCTTCGACATATCAAAAAAATTTAGTGAAGAGATGGAAGTATAAGGACCAAATGACAGAACATTTCTGTACTAGGAAATTTAACGCTCATGGAAGATATATGAGTATTCTGTCACCGAAGGGATAAGGGAGGTCAGTTATTATAATCCCAGAGTTAAATTTGAATACAGGCTGGAAAGACATAGTAGCTAAGATAGAAAGATTCATATATGAGACCCCCAAGCTGAATTCTATAGTACCACCCAAAAACACTGTGGACAACTATCCTTATGTCAAAGCAATTAAGGAGAGTAAATGGAAATATAATATCCTTCGAGAGGAAAAGGTTAGTACAAATAATGGAGATTTCTCTATTTTGGAAGCCTCAGGAGGCGAGGACACAGGTCTACTAAAAAGATGCATTATTGGGTATTTTGGGAAAGAAATCACTAAGATACCCACTTTAGCAGACATAAGCGACGGGTTAGTGCTTCATGGAGCAAAGCATATTGAGTCAACATGTATGACATGACTAGCAACATGTTTCTTTTTGAGTTTGCGAACAGATACATGGCTGAGCAGATTTTGCAAGGAGGTTGGAGATGGAAAAAGTTCAAGCTTCATCTGGAATGGTGGAACTACACTGCTGGATGCATTCCAAACTCTCAAATTGTGGAAACATGCTGGATTAGAGCCATGGGGATTCCCTTACATCTGTGGTCACAAAAGATCTTCAAAGAAATAGGAGATCTCTGTGGGGGATGGATAGCTACTAAAGAAGAAACTGATCTCAAAAACCATCTTACGTGGGCTAGAATTAAAATTTTTGGCGATGGCAGAAAGATACCCAATGAGATTGGGATTGAAAGAGAAGGGATCAAATTTTTCATCCCAATCTGGGCTGAAAAACAGGCAAGATTTGAGCTGATGTTGCCGGAAAACACACAACGCTTTGAAGCAGAGAGATACATGGACGACCAAGTAGGATGCACCATATTGCAAAATAATAATAAAGGAAAGGCACATGTGCAACATACGCAAGGTTCAAGTTCGATAAATTTGAGCATTAAAGTGACGAATAATGAGCTTAAATCCTATGAGTCTGATTTGGCTGCACAAGTCATTTTTAATGATCTCTCGTGTGAGGCCTCTGATGAAATTAGGCTGAAGTCTTATATTGAGGACATGGGATGCACCTCTTACTTTAATGTAAAAGATTCCAGTCCAAGGGATCCAATCTCCAATGCAAACCTTGAAAGTATGCCACAGGCAACACATAAGAGTTACGATCAGCCAGAAAGTGAAACAGAGATAGGAATACTGGGACAGAAGGCAGGGGAGCATATCATAAACACAAATATGGGGGAAGATTAAGTTGAAAGTGTTTTGGAGCACCAACAATAGCTAAAGCACTTTAGCTCTATCCAAGATTGGGAAATCGAGGAGTGACTCCTATATCAATGCAACAACACAATCCAGTAATGGATAAAGACATAGATGCAACACTGTGGGTCCATCAAAATATGATCAAATTGGGGAAAATATTTGAAGTAGATTTTCAAGGCCATGAAAAAGAAGCATTGGAGTTGATAATGCAAATTGACAATTGCAGACAAGTAAGAAGGGCGGAGACGGAGATGGAGGTGAAGAAACAAAGGTTCAAAGGATCACTGGAATTAAAAGGATTAACTTCCTTTGATGTCAAATTCAAGAGTGATGGGAAAAGGAGTAGGGGAAGATATCTTTCTATTATTGCAATATGAAAATCAATTTAATTTCATGGAATGTAAGGGGATTAAATGACAAGAAGAAAAGGGAGATCATAAAAAGTCAAGTGCTGAATTGGAAGGCAGACATTATCTGCATGCAAGAGACAAAAATGGAGGGGGATATCAAGGAAATAGTTAATCAAATTTGGGGTGGGAGATGGGTGAGGTACGCAAGCTTAGAAGCTAGCGGCACAGGATGGGGGATTTTGTTACTATGGGATTGCAGAGTATGGAAAGGGGAGGTGTTACAGACTGGTGCATACACTTTGACATGCAAGTTCGAGGCTCTTTTACAGAATTTTCAATGCACATAACAGGAGTATATGCTCAAAATTGCAGAATAGAAAGAAGAATAGTATGGAGAGAAATTGGTGCAGTGAGGGGATTGATGGAAGGCCCTTAGGTGGTCTGTGGTGATTTTAACGTCACAAGGTACCCTTCTGAAAAACGGGAATGTTCGAGGAAGTCCAGAGAGATGGTGGAATTCTTGGATTTATAGAATACATGGAGTTGATAGATCTTCAACTTGAAGGAGGTTGTTATACTTGGTTCAACGGGGATAATCATACAACCGCTTCAAGAATTGATAGATTTCTCATTTCATAAGAATGGGATGAAAGCTTCAGAAATATCAAGCAAACTCTCCAACAAAGGGTGATTTCTAAGCATTCATCGGTGGCTATATACTGTGGTGCTTGGGAACAAGCTAAATCATACTTTAAGTTTGAAAATTGGTGGCTTAGCGTGGAAGGTTTTGATGACAAAATTAGAAACTGGTGGACATCTTTTGAATTTTTAGGAAGACCAGACTATATTTTAGCATGCAAATTAAAAGCTCTCAAGGTCAAGCTAAAAGAATGGAGCAGAAGTTATAAAGGAAATCTGGGATTGCAAAAATTAGAATTGCTGAGTCAATTCGCAGGTTTTGAGGTAATACAACAATCAAGACTCTGACAGATGAGGAATCAGTGAGGAAGACAGCTACCCTCATGGAGATTGAGGATCACCTCAAGAACAAAGAGAGTGCATACAGATAGAAATCAAGAGCTCTGTGGCTCAAAGAAGGGAATAGGAATACAAAGTTTTTTCATCGTACTACCAATGCACACAAGAGAAACAATAACATTGATAAACTAATGGTTCGAGATGAAGTAGTTGAAGAGACATACAGAATAGAGAACGAGATCATTGAATTCTACAAGGGGTTATACACAGAACCTGAAGAGTGGAGACCGACAGTCAATTCCGAAAATAGTCCAAAAATTTTTGAAGCAGAGAAGGAGTCTTTACAGAGTAACTTTGAGGAGCAAGAAGTCATGAGTTGTCTGAAGATGTGTACAACTGACAAGGCCCCAGGTCCAGATGGATACACAATGGGTTTTTTCATTAAGTGTTGGGATATTTTGAAGCACGACATCATGGAGGCCTTCAACAACTTCCATTCCCAGGAGATGTTTGAGAAAAGCTTCAATTCAACATACATAGCCTTGATTCCAAAGAAGACAGGTGCGAAAGAATTGAGAGATTTCAGGCCAATCAGTCTGATAGGGAGTTTCTACAAATTGCTCTCAAAATTCTTGACTGAAAGACTTAAGAGGTGGCAGGGAAAATAGTAGATGCTCAACAAATGGCTTTCATCAAAGGAAGACAAATAATAGATGCAGTATTGATTTCTAATGAAGCTGTGGATTGAAGAATCAAAAAGAAAGAACTTGGAATTTTATGCAAACTAGATATTGAGAAGGCTTATGATCATGTCAACTGGAGCTTTCTACTCAAAATGTTAGAACAAATGGGTTTTGGGCAGAAATGGATCAGCTGGATGAAATTTTGCATATCTACTGTAACATTCTCCATTCTAATAAATGGATCTCCTAAAGGTTTCTTCCATGCACACAGAGGTCTAAGACAAGGTGATCCTTTATCTCCCTTTCTATTCATTATAGCCATGGAAGGACTTAATAACTTGATTAAAATGGCCAAGTCAATGGATGGGTCAAAGGTTTCGAGGTTCACATGAATGGGGCAAACAATTTAGAGATCACACATCTTCACTATGCCGATGATACTCTAGTGTTCTGTGACGCTGAAAAGGAACAACTTAGGTTTCTAAGGATCATCTTGGTCTTATTTGAGGGAATTTCGGGATTACACATCAACTGGAAAAAGAGCCATATTTATCCCATTAGTGAAGTTAATAACATGGAGCAACAGACACAGATAATGGGAGAAGAAGTAGGGTCCCTACCAACTGTATACCTTGGGATGCCTCTTGGTGCAAGATCCAAATCCGAATAGATTTATAATTTAGTCATTGAAAAGTGTGAGAAGAAGTTGTCAAAATGGAAATCGCAATACCTATCAGTGGGAGGCAACCTAGTATTAATCAAATCAGTATTAGACTCACTTCCCACTTATATAATGTCTTTGTTCCCAATTCCTGCCGATATCATAAAGAGATTGGACAAACTCCGAAGATCCTTCCTTTGGCAAGGGAACAAGGAGAAAAAGGTCTTCCACTTAGTTAAATGGAAGACCCTCACAATGGCCAAAAAACAAGGTGGTTTAGGAATAATATATTTGAAGAATCAAAGCAAGGCTCTTAGAATGAAATGGTTATGGAAATATTCTCAAGAACCTCAAACTTTATGGAGCAAAGTGATCAAAGCTAAGTACGGTGAGGAAAATAATTGGGTGTCAAACAAAGTCAGCACACCATATGGAGTTAGTGTATGGAAATCCATCAGAGAAATTTGGCCTATAATGAAGATTCACTCTTCCATAAGAGTGAACAACGGAAGGAACACATCATTCTGGTATGATAATTGGTTGGGACATGGAAGCTTAAAGGAAAGACACCCTGATATGTTTGGATTGGCATAAAACTAGCATAGGCCAGTAGTTGATATGAGGAGTAATCAAGGATGGGAAATCTCTCTTAGAAGACAGTTGAATGACTAGGAGATAACAAGATTAGCTGACCTCTACAAAGAGCTTGAAACATTTAAAGGATTACAGGAATGGGTGGATTCACTTTGGTGGCACAGGCACAACAGAGGGGTCTAACAGGTGAAGGATGCATATAAGATTTTGAATCAAAATAATCTTCAGGTAGATGTTTGGCCATGGAAGCATATATGGAGAACAAAGATTCCATACAGGGTAGCATGTTTCTCTTGGCTACTAGCAAAGGAGGTTGTATTAACCTTGGATAATCTCATAAAAAGAGGAATTTCTTTGTGTTTAAAATATTTTCTATGTGGGGAAAATGTTGAGACTGTTAACCATTTATTTCTACATTTCAAGATAACAGATCAACTATGGAAAATCTTTATTTGTCTTAGGGGTATTTCATGGACAATGCCATACAGGATTAAAGATGTTCTTTATAGCTGAGAAGAAGCTAGTGCTGAAGCAACTAACAGAGATAGATGGAGGATTGTCCCGGCTTGTATCTGGTGGAAAATTTAGAGGGAAAGGAATACTAGATGTTTTGAAGGTAGAAGCCATCCAGTACAGAAGATCAAACTCAATTGTATTCTACTTTTTTGTTTTTGATGTAAACAGATTTACACAAAAGATACATTGACAATCATAGACATACTAGGATCTTGCTAGGCCGTAAACTAGCACTTCTACTAATCACCTTGTTGTAAATTTGGTTTTCAGTGCAACCTATGTATCGATGTTATTAATATATACAAAAGTTACCAATTTAAAAAAACTTGTAGATAATTTGTAGAAACATTGAAATTCTGTATTTTTATATTAATTTTTCAAATGATATGTAGTTTTATTGTTGATTAAATGTAGAAAATAAGCCATTGTGAGACTTATTTGACTCATTCCTCACATTCAACCTATTCTACAAATTCACGCCTCTTTAAATACAATACAACCATACTTTCTTGAATTTAAAGTTTTAGCAATATATATAACTTAAAAATCATCTTCTCACCTGCACAAGTTAGCTCCAACACAGACGAAGTGGAATAACAAGCTCCCATCAAAACTTTTAACACAAAAACACAAAGCTCAAAAATAAATAAACAACAGTCTACAGTTTTTTTACAATTTATCTACAATTTCTGCAATATAATATATGTAATGTCTTCTTCTTCTTCGAATTTCAATATGAAATTTATCCAAAACCAAGTATAATCTTCACCAAAAACCCTCAAAATTCAGATATAAACTCCAAATCATAATCCCAATTATTTACAACAACACCCAATCCAAAAAAATAATGATTTTTGAAAACCTAAATTTTAATTCAAAGTTTTTTAATGGCTGTCAATGGTGGAATTGCTGCTCTCTTTTCCTTTTCTCTTATATTACTGAAGGAACCCAAAATTATAACCATCAAAAGTTATTGTTTTGTATGAAACATTGAATATTTGACTTCAATTTTGACTGGTTGTAGAATAAAAACCTTGATTTTGGACGTTAATGGTAGAGGGTTTCAATTATTTTTCTGGATTTAGCAGAGGGTTTCAATTGTTTTTCTGGTTTTTCTGGTTTCTGGGTGTGTGGTGATACGTGGGTGAGGGTGTGGAGTTGGTGTCGAGGCCCCCTTTTTCCTCCTTTAAAGGGCAAAATCAGTTTTACGACATTTGGGCGGACAACTCATTTCCTTTTAGGAATTGGGTTTGGAGTTTGAAGAGTCGCCACCTAATGATTAAGTGCATTAGGACACTAAGCAGGGTTTGAGTTGGAAAACCAGAGTTTGGGTAAGAGCTAGAAATTATCTCGGGGGGAAGGTGTTAGATACCCCCCCTCCCCACAAGATCCACTAGTGTGGTTCCCGACCATGCTACAATTTTGACTTTAAAGCAAGTAAGCATACGAGACAATTTCACATAAAGACCTCAAGTAGATATGTATAATGGTTACTAAACATGCTGAAATTAGGGACTAGGTGATTTCGTAGTTACTTGAAAGAATGTCTAAGTGCAGAAAAATGAATATAAATAATCAGACACGGAAGTGGGTGAGCAGAATTTTTTTTAGAATAAGATGGCAATGCACAAATTAAAGGGGAAATTTTAATTACTGAAACAAAATGCAAAATTTATAAAGAACTGAAAATTGACAATCTAAAATAATTACATAAAGGGAGGGAGGTCCTAGGTTTGTAAAATACATGGATAATCCACACAACACCGATATCCAATCAAACGCATGGTGTTATCGCGTGATCATCATCTCCATGTCTACCCTTCCCACCCCGTTAAGGTATTAAAGCGCGGAATAGTATCATTGCTTATCATATGCTATTACCCACCCCAATCCTATCAGTCTCGGAGGCAGTGAGACTACTAATCCTATAGAGGAGGGAGTTGGGGGCTTTTCAGAGGTTCAAAAGGATAAAAAGCTAGGCGACAGACAATAACAAATAGCATCTAAAAGGGAAGCACATAGCAATTAAGGCTCAAGTAGGCCTCCTTATCCAAAGTAGCAAATTATTTAGCATGGCTTACAAATACTGATTTGGTCTTTGATTAAGCAAAGTGTAGGACATGCTGATTTATCACATATTTTCCAGATGAGGAGTCCGAATTAGCCTTGACTAGATGTAGTTATCAAAATTGATACAGTTAATCAATTACCTACTGGCTTGCCTAGGTGAAACTTATAGACAGGATATCTAACAATGTAGGAGTATACTGATTTTAACGAAAAGTTTACTGATTCTAGAAAGGAACCTGCGGATTTTAGGACTGATTTTAGATTCCCAAAACGAAACCAATTCAGTTAATTTAGTCCTATAGTCATGGTCTCTACGTGTCATTGATTTTAACAGTTGTAATAATCCTATATACATGATCTCTAAATTAATTGGTTATTATTAAGACTAAAGTTGTTTGCCTAGTGGCGTATACATGCAGAAATACCGAAAGACCTATAGGAGTGCTTTCTAAATGCTGAAATGCTTAATTGTAAAAGGTCCTATAGGAATATTTCCTAAATGCAAAAAAATGTAGAGATTATGCAGTCCTATAGGCAGGTTTTCTATATGAAATATATGCAGAATCTAAAACAGAATTTTTTATGAAAAATGCAGGATCTAAGGCAGGATCTCTATATGAAAAGCATTGGAAAATGCAGAACTTGACATGATTTGCAGAAAGTAATACCTAATGAGCATGATATCTACCCTTGTGCATACAATAAGTAACCGTCCCCCCATTTTTACTATATACCCCATAGTTATTACAAATTATTACAACTTGAATGAATCAGAAAGAGGGAGAAAGTGAAAATTACATCAGAACATTCCAACTACATCTAATCAACCTAATTCCGACTCAAAGTCCAATAATATGAGATAAACCAACTTCCAGGATCAGATTTCCAAAAGACTTTCTCATATTTGGGGTGTGTCAGAGTTCCCAAGAGCCTCAAAGGGACTCAGGGCAGTGCTTACACCCCAAACACATTTCGAAATTAAGAACATAGTGCAATGTGGGAATGCCAGCTCTCAGATGTCCAAGTTCAGAGGGATATCAAGGTCCCAAGGCAAGGCTCAAAAGAGAGGGGCAGAACTTAAGATTCTAGGAATAAGTGTAAGTACACAAGGGGAAAGGAATCAGGTAGAGACATGGCAAGCTAGTGGTCATGCCAGCAATTGGGATGTTGGCACACCCCTGACCAGCCTGCTAGTCAAGCATTGAGAGTTAGGATCCATTGTGGATCAAGCCAAGGCCTGGGCAGTAATGATGATACTGTCAGGCTAAAAGCTTAACTCAGCACATAGAAGGGAATAGGGGTAGAGGATTCATAATAGAAACAGAAGCAAAGAAAGGAGATATGGAGCACAAATTACAGCATATAAACAGCAAAGTAAACAAGAAGCCTGAAGCTGTAAAGTAAACACATAGGGGGTGAAGTAGAAGATTTAAATAAAGGACATGCCAGTTTTACAAAATAAGTAAACAAAAATAGCCTTTAAAGATCCAAATTGCAAACAGCAGTTCCAAAAGATCTCAACCAAAGCAAGGTTAGAAAATAGTATTGCAAGGAAAAAGTGAGTTCAGTGGGTGAGTTGGTGTATTTTCGTGTGTCTCTGATTTCTGAGAATTGATTGATGATAGAAAGAGGGAGCACTAGGTCCTTATATAGTTTTGAAAACGAGTAAGGCAGGCAAAGAATGCACAAACATAGAAACCAATCAATTAGTATCAATTAAGACAACTAGACTCCTTTAATTAGGATGTCTAGGTCAAACGGCTAATTGATATGGAATAAGGAGGGAAAATTAGTTTACTAGGGCTTTATTAAGGTAAGGAAACCATGTAGTGCACAAATAGGGTCAAATACATAGTTGGTAATTAAGGAAAGATAGTAAAAATCAGGTATCAGTTTGAAAATTAGTCAAAAGGATCCAAGATCCAATTGTAATCACACAGAACTTCAGGTAAATAAGGAAAGAATGACTCAAATGTTGGTACAGAATCACAGAAGAGATACAAAAGACCAAGTATTTAAGGAAAACATCACAAAAGGATCAAAATAAACAGTCAGTAGGGTAACAAGGGGTTCAATCGAAAGAGATCAGTGATGAATCACTAGCATGATTAAAGGGATTTCAAAATCAATTCTTGGTTGGTGAAACCTTTTGAAAGGGTATTTTTTCTTATATATAAAGCAGCTAAATCAAACAAAAGAGTCCTAGAAAAGAGTTTAATACTGAAAATTCCAGATTCACAAACAGAAGGATTCAAGTTTGATTGTAGGCTCATAATGAATCTGCAAACCTAGGGTACCCCAAGTGGAACCCTAATATCACTTATCAAATAAGATCCCCAAATCTTTAGGGCTTCAAATAGAATCAGAGGTGATCCATCAATGTCATTGAGAGAGGCACACATACATAAACAAATGTAGCAGAAAGAGAAGCTACGCATTTTAAAACAAAAGTAGGCAAGAACATGTGTAGAAGGAATATCATCAAACTCAGCATGGTGAAACAAAATCAAAGAGCACAGAATTAAACACATATAGCAAAGAGTGAGGAACAACAAACCAAGTTAACATGTGAGCAAAGAACAGAAAAAGAAAGTCTTGCATACTCAGAAAAGAAATAAGAGAACAAACTTGAGCATAATAAAATAAACATACGAGCATAAACACACATAAAGAGAGAACCAAAAGTCAGAAAACATTTACAGAAAACTTTTTCCAGAAACCCTAAAAATAGAATTCGAACGGTTTTGAAAAAGGAAATTTGGAGAAAACCCTTGAAACATCAAGTAAAGACCAAGCATGTCACAGATCTAAAAGAAATGAACGAGTATAGAACCTTAGAAGGCTTAAAATGGTAGACAAGACCCTAGAACGAGAAGGTCTTGAGGAAAGTCGGATCTTGAGTCGAAGAGACTCGTATTGCCTTGAATACGCCGGAAAATGGCCGTAGAGGCCATAGATCTTGCAGATCTGAGACGGATCTAAAGGAAACCATGGAAGTCAGGCCACCAAGCTTCAAGTAACTCAAGTTGATGGTTAGGGAGAGGGAGAACAAACCATCCATGGCCAGGATTGCCATGGACTCCGGTGGGAATGAGACGGAGATCGGCGGAGTAGGGTTAGGGTTTCGGAGGGCTAGAGAGGTTTTGGGAGACGAAGGGAGTTTAGAGACAGCGTCTTTGTGCAAATGAGTTAGGATTAGAGGGGTTAGGGGATTAAAAAAGGAAAGGGCAAATCAGGGTCGTTGATCAAAATGATCAACGGCCGGGATTAAAAGAAAATCCGGACGGGCTCTAAAAATGGGTTAAGGGGCAGAGTTTAAAATTAAAAATTGGGTCGTTTAATTGGGTGGAATTGGGGGTTAAATTAGGGATACAATTGAAATAGAAATGGCTATGTGTTAAATAGCCAATTTCTCCTATTTTAATTTTTATAAAATAGTTTAAAATAATTTTAAAAACAAATTAAAAGGACTGAACTAGTTAATAATATATAAACCTTAATATAAAAATACTGGGAATAATTTTATAATTGTAAAATATTGTTAATCGTAAAGTAGGCTATAATTGCATTTATATGCCATTTAACTTTAAATATCAAATAAATTTGTAAAAAAAATGCAAAAATTACCTTAAATATATTTTGGTATAATTACGAGGATGGAAATAAATTATTCACCAAAATGATAATTTTGGGGATAATTATTGGATTTTGCATTGTTAAAATAAATAATAAATTGATTTTAAAACTCTTAAAATTTGGGAAAAATACCAAAACTCGTGGGCATGCTTATATATGCATACACATGCTATTTTGAAGGCATTTTGGGTATAAAATACACAGGAAAAAAATTGGGTATCAACAGCTGCCCCTCTTTACTTGAGAAGGATGAAGGAGTTGTCGGGTAAAGATATGATGACCAATTTTGACCGGAATGAACGATTTGCAAAGAATTTTGACCGAGCTCTAGTTCCTGAGCTGCCTACATATCCTTGGTCTTATAGGAATCAGGCCATATGTAGTTCAGGGTGCATTGACGGAATATGCCGATGGAGATTTTCAAAAGACGGACGTGTTGTTCAGATTGGGAAAAATGGTCAGAGTCTAGTAGATTGCGGGATCGCTCCTGTTGTAACAGTCGTTGCTAGCCAGTGTAGCTATAAATAAATAATACGAACATATATTGTGCATAAATTTAAACGTGATGCAAGTTCCCATTGGACCATGAACGTTGTCTTTGGACGATTAGGATGGCGTCCTTGGACCATGACGTCCTGGGCCATGAAGCGTATGATAAAGGATTCGCAGGCCATGTGATGATGTTCTCGGGCTATGATAATGATGCCTCCAAACTATGATGTCTTTGAATAATGATGTGCAAAAGATAAAATGGGGTCCTCAAGCCATGGCATGGCGTTCTCGGGCTATGCAAATGGTGCCTCCGAAAAATGACGCCTTCATACAATTTGGCGATCTTTTAGCCCGTGAGATGCAGAAGGTGGCGATCTTTCAGCCAATGCAGAATTCATAAAGTTGGCGATATTTCAGCCGATGCAAAATTTAAATAGAGTTTGGCGATATTTCAGCCGATTGCAAGACGTAAATAAGAGGTGGTGGTATTTCAGCCATGCGAGAGAGATAAAGTGGCGATATTTCAACCATGCAGAATTTAAATAAAGTTGGCGATATTTCAGCAATACAGGATGGAGGTAGAGCTTAACCTCGGAAGGCAGAATGGTAGCCTTATGCAATGCAGAAAAATGCAGGATGGAAGTAGAGAATAACCTCGGAAGGCAAAATGGTAGCCTTATGCAATACAGAGAAATGCAGGATGGAGACAGCGCTTAGTCTCGGAAGGCAGAAAGGTAGCTTTATGCAATGCAGAGAAAATGCAGATGGAGACAGTGCTTAGTCTCGGAAGGCAGAAAGGCAGCCTTATGCAATGCAGAGAAAATGCAGATTGAGACAGTGCTTAGTCTCGGAAGGCATAAACGTAGCCTTATGCAAGGTAGAGAAAATGCAGATGGAGACAGTGCTTAGTCTCGGAAGGCAGAAAGGTAGTCTTATGCAATGCAGAGAAAACGCAGATGGAGACAGTAATGAGATCTCTTAGCTGATAGCTTATAGAGATATTGTGGCTACTGGGGATGTCGTGTAAATAGATGATGATTCTGAGAGTTGTATTCCTGAAAAGTACGAGTGTGTAAATATCTGATGATTTTGTGACTTGGGCGCCTGCATCTAAAGAAAATTGTGAGTTTTGTAAAAGGGGGAAGGTTAGTTCGTCTTCCCGTGGACTTCGCTTGTCCTGCTCGGCATTGTTTTCATTGGGGCAACATCGCTAAACAAAGTGATTTTGATGTAGTCATGCATGATTTAGTAAAAACGTTATATAAATACATAGTTGAAAATAGTTCTTTGTAGATGAACCGACGACTGCGACGCGGTTCAAGACGTTGCAACCTCTCTCATTCTAGAATTTTGAGGGTCCTTCTTAAAATTCTTCCCCAGTTTATCGGGCTGGTGCTTCTGACGGCTGCGTGCTATGACTGGCTGAAAATCAACCTCGGAATTTTGAGGGTCCTCCTCAAAATTCTGCCCCAGTTTCCAATGGCGGGGGAAATGAAAATTTTATTGAATTGTGACCGAACCCATAGGGCTGCCTACGTATCCCCTCTTAAATGGGAATCAGGTCAGGCGTAGTTCAAATAACATCATAAAGAAACCATAATGATTACACATAGTAACGCTTGACTGCATCTGAATTAATTGGCTTTGTCCAGACTTCTCCATCCCTTTTTGCAAGTATGAGGGCTACTCCTGTTAGAACCCGGTGAACCATGTACGGGCCCTGCTAGTTAGGAGAGAACTTCCCCTTGGCTTCATCCTGATGCGGGAAAATTTTCTTCAACACTAACTACCCCGGTGTAAAGTTTCTCAGCTTGACTCTTTTGTTGAAGGCTCTGGTCATTTTGTTCTGATACAATTGACCATGGCAAACTGCATTCATTCTCTTCCCAACTATTAGAGCTAGTTGCTCGTAGCGGCTTTTTACCCATTCTGCGATGTTAAGTTCTGCTTCTTGTATGATCCTCAAAGAGGAAAACTCCACCTCGGCGGGAATGACTGCCTCTGTACCATAAACCAACATATATGGAGTTGCTCTGGTTGATGTGCGAACTATGGTGCGGTAGCCCAATAAAGCAAATGATAGCTTCTCGTGCCACTGCTTATGCTTTTCTATCATTTTCGTAAGTATCTTCTTGATATTCTTGTTGGCCGCTTCTACAGCTCCGCTCATCTGAGGTCGGTAGGCTGTAGAATTCTTGTGTTTGATTTTGAATGTTTTGCACATTGCTTTCATGAGGTCACTATTGAGATTGGAACCATTATCAGTAATGATTGACTCTGGGATGCCGAACCGACAAACGATACGGTCGGGGACAAAGTCGGCCATAACTTTCTTGGTCACTGCCTTATATGATGTTGCTTCAACCCATTTGGTGAAATAATCAATTGCCACCAGAATGAACATGTGTCCATTTGATGCGGCAGGCTCGATAGGTCTGATGATATCCATTCCCCAAGCGACGAAGGGTCATGGCGAACTTGTTGCATTAAGTTCATTAGGAGGCACCTTTATCATATCCGCATGTATCTGACAGCGATGGCATTTTCAGACATACTGGATGCAGTGTCTTCTTTGTCCATCCATATCTGATTATACCCAGCAAAACAATCAACAAATGACTGCAACTCGTGCTTGGCACAGTTGTCAATAAGGATATGTATGTTCGGTAAGGGGAAGTTGTCTTTCGGACTGGCCCATTTGAGGTCCCGATAGTCGACACAGACTCTGACCTTCCCATCCTTCTTCGGTACTATCACAATGTTGGCTAACCATTTTGGATACTCCACTACCCTGAGGACCCTGGCTTTGACTTGTTTGGTAACTTCCTCCTTGATTTTCACACTCATGTCTGGGTTGAACTTCCTGAGCTTCTGCTTTACCGGCGAACATGTCGTATCGGTTGGCAACTTATGAGCTACAATAGATTTACTGAGACCATAATGTTATCGTATGACCAGGCGAATATTTCCTCATATTCCCTCAGGAATTTCGTGTACTCTTCATTTTCTGATGGTGACAGGTGAACACTGATGCGAGTTTCCTTGACATTCTCTGTATCCCCCAAGTTTGTAACCTCAGTTTCGTCCAAGTTATACTTGGGCCTATTCTCAAAATCCTCAACCTATTTAACAACCTCTTCTGGTATATCATCCTCTTCTAAGTCTATGTTCGTTTGTTGCTTTGTCTCGTCGCATCGCAAGTCACAATCGTTGGTTCATCAAGATAAGTAATAGTAATTCTGTGTAAATAAAGTAGAAAATAATAAGAGCGAGATTTAGAAGAAACTGAAATGCTTTGATAAATTCCATAATTGTTTTGAACATTGGAGCTCTTTTCAAAATTTAAAGAAAATACGTAAAGAAAATCAATTAGCTAAAAAGTAAAAGATAATGTATGGTGCTTTGTTCAGCCTTGCTACCCCGAAGCTTTCAGGGCCTTGGTGGTTCTGATGGACCAATTATTGAGGCACGCTCCTCGGTTCACAGCTTGTATGGAAGGGCCTTCCTCCCCTTCCTTCTCGAAAATGACATAACAGTCCATATTGTCGTCTTCTAAGAACAGATTCTTCATTGTTGCCAACGCTTCTTCTTTTTCCGATCCATATATGACATCAGCTGGCTGGAAATTCTGCTCCAAGCGAGGTATCAGGTGTTCCAGTGTATAGTAGGGATTGTGCCATGGTGGTGACCAGTGGTTGAATTCCTCCCAAGTGTATTCATATCCCAAACCAAAAGTGGTACCATGTTTCTTCAGCTTGATAGGTTTGGTGATTCCCCGGAGGTTCTTGCCGAGTCCCTTGCCAGGTTCATATCCGCTCCAATTCAGTATACTTTCAATCTTGTTATCCCACCATTTATCCTTGTCCATGGCTTTGACTCACTCAATGTGATGGTAGGTTTCCCCACCTATCTTTCTTCTTCCTCCGATTGCTAGGATGGTCTGGCGACTGTATATAGGATGACTACCATCGCCCTGAATAATCACCTCTTGGTGATTCCACTCGAACTTCACTGCCTGGAGCAGAGTTGATGCTACATCTCCAGCAGCGTGAATCCAAGGTCACCCCAATAGAAAGTTGTAAGATGCTGGGATGTCTATCACGTGAAAATCCACGTCGAACCAAGTCGGTCCCATTTGCAGACACAAACTGATTTCCCCAGTATTGGACCTTTGGGAACCATCAAAAGCTTTAACGTTGATGGCCCCATCCTTGATCTCATGCATGCTCTTTCCCAATGTTCTAAGAGTCACCAATGGACAAATATTGAGGCTGGACCCTCCGTCAATCAGAATCTTGGTGATGAAATAATCTTCACATTGCACAGTGATGTGCAACGCTTTGTGGTGGCTTAGCCCTTCCGGTGGCAGCTCATCTTCGTGGAAAGTGATTTTGTGACTCTCCAATACCTTCTCTACCATGTTCTCTATTTCTCCTCCAGTTATGTTGCTGGGCACATATGCCTCGCTCAGCACTTTCAATAAGTCATTTTTATGTACGTCAAAGCTTTGTAGCAGGGCTAAGATAGAGATCTGGGCTGGCGTCTTGTTCAACTGATCGATGACTGAGTACTCCTTTGCTTGTATCTTCCTCCAGAGGTCATCATGCCCAGTTTCAGTGACGGTCGGTCGTCCAGAGGCTTGCTTACTGGACTCAGCTAGATGTTCTGGAGTATAAACCCTGCCGGTTCTGGTCATACCTTGTGCTATAATTACTTCTCTTGATTTGGTTTTCCCTTTCCTTCTCGTCTCGGCGGTGTAATCCTAAGGAATGGCCTTTGTATGGAATGGTGCTATGGTTGACATAGCCACAGGAATGGGTACCCTTGTCTTGGGAGGTAACACAACAACTTCAAATGGCACAGGCGCTTTTGGGGATCCAAACTCGACCTCAATTGGTCCGGGCACCTTTGCAGAAGGAGGTGCTTTGAACTCAAGCAGTATATACACGTTCACTTCAGCATCTCCAGAAGGCTGGATCTGGACAACAATCGAATTAAGTGTGACCATTGGTTTCTTCGGCTCGTCACCTTCGGCAATCAATCCAATCGACCATTTGGGGTCCCAATCATCTTCTATCTCGATCATGTGAACGCCTCTACCCTTGTGGTCAGGCAGAGGGTTGTTGCGAACGTTAGGAGCATGCTCCTTTGCTACGATGATCTTATTGTCAATCAAAACCTGGATCTTATCCTTCAGGGAGTGGCACTCATCAATGGTATGCCCCTTCATGCCCGAATGGTATGCACAGGTTTTGTTCAGGTTGACCCATTAGGAAGGATTTTCTGGAGTTATGGCAGGGATAGGGGTGACGTAACCATCAGATTTGAGCCTTTCATACAGATGGTCGATTGGTTCGACGATGGCGGTGTATTATTTGGGAGGTCTACGGTCGAAGTTAGGGCGAGGTCTAGGAAAGTTTTGGCGAGTGGGAGGTGACTGATGGTGAGAGGGTTGAGTGTTGTAGGCTTGGTAGACAGGTGCGGGTTGAGAGAGTCTTGGTGAGGTAGGTTGATATGTGGGGGGTGGAGATGATTGGTAAGTAGTTGGTGGAACTTGGTAAGAGGGCGGGGGTGCTTAGTAGTTTGGAGTAGGTTGATATGTGAGTGGGGGTAATGGATAGGTTTGTTATTTTATTGGGGATTTTGTTCTCTGTACAACCATCACGGCACTCACATCCATTTTCTTAGACGTGCCACCAGACTGTAGAGCCTTATTGGTAGCCTATAATGCTTCAAGGTTGGTGACCATACCAGTTTTAATACCTTCCTCGATTCTCTCCCCTAGCTTGATGATGTCGGAAAATTTCTGACCCTCAATCAGCATCAACCTCTCATAATATTGTGGGTCCTGAGCTCGGACAAAAAACCTGTTCATCTATTCTTCTTCTAATGTCGGTCTGACCTTAGCAGCCTCTGATCTCCAACGAGTAGCATACTCGCGGAACGCCTCTGTAGGTTTCTTCTTCAAATTTTAGATGTAGAATACATCTGGCGCATTCTCTATATTGAATCTGAACCTGTCCATGAAATCGGACGCCATACCTACCCAGCTTGTCCACTTCTTGGGGTATTGGTTAATGTACCAAGATAGAGCATCTCCTTTCAGACTTCTCATAAAGAGCTTCATGCAGATCTTTTCATCCCTTCCGACTCCGACCAACTTGTCGCAGTATGTCCTCAAATGGACTCTAGGATCCCCTGTGCCATCAAACATCTTGAACTTGGAAGGTTTGTACCCCTCGAGTAGTTCGACACCTGGCTGAATACAAAGGTCCTCATAATTCAGTCTCTCGATACCTTTGTTCCCTTCAACACCCTGGACTCGGCTAGTCAGCTTCTTAAGTTCCATGGCTAGGTTCCTGATAAAAAGTCTTTTTGATCGGACTCTGGTGTGCTTAAAATAGGTTGAGTATAGTGTGGTATGGTTTCCACATAGATGGAGGTGTTGTGGGGATGATCATTTGTGGAGTTTAGTGGTTCAGGAATGAGAAGTGGGGTGTTGTTCGAAGTGTGGCATGTGTTGTAGTGGTGATGGGGAGCGGGTTAGTTTTGTGGTTTTGGGATGTTTTGTGGAGGTGTAGGATTTTGAGCATTGGGAAAGTTGACTTCCGGGGTAGTGAGGGAAAATGACAAATTTTCCAACTTCCGAACTTGGTCCAGTTCTTCCTGAAATTTCGACAACTTCTGCTTAAGTTGGGCGGCATTTTCCTTGGAAACCTGAATACCTTGAGTAACCTCTACCCGTTAACCCGAGTTTTCCTTTCTGATTTTGCTCAAGTATTCCATTTTTGCCTTGTTCTTGTTTCTGATAGGACTCGAGCTCGGAGGAGGTAGAGGGCCCTTGGATCTTGTGGAGTAGGATGATGATGCAAGAATACACGAACTAACCTTTGGGGAAGGGGAATAAAAAATTAAAAGCAAAAAGGTAACAAGTTAGTGTGGATTATGAGGAGAAAAACATTGCAAGATTTAAACACATAGTGCAAGAATAAAAATCATGTCCTAATTTGGGAGCCTCGTTGTGCCCGAGGTAGGCCTAGCGACAAGTTGATTTGGATAACTTATAATGCTAAATGCCTCATTTTATTGATAAAAATAAGACTAATCCCAAAATAACCTTAAAATTGCGGAAAATAAAATGTTACTAATGGCCATTGGCCCTATTACATTAAAGCAAAAGAAAAGACTCCTAACTACTTGGTTCCAGAAGGACCTTCCCCAGACTCGGCATCTTTAGCTCCATCGAACAGCTTCACCAGCTAATGCAATCCCAGCAACAAATAAGCTCTAGCCAAATGTCCTTATTTCCCTCAGCGTTCTGGTAGTTTTTGATCCTCTGGATGAACTTCCTTTCAAACTCTACTAAACCCCGATCCAAATACCCTAGTCACTTATTGGCGCTGACAGCCATATCTTTCCATTCTTTAAACAACTTCTGATGTGCTTCTTGAATTTCCCGATGTTCGCTTTCGCACTCTTGAATCCTCTTGCGCAATTGGTTGTACTTAACCTGTACTTCAGCCTATTCGTCGATGGCCCTATGACCTCGAACGGATCCGGGTTGCCCCAACCCACTATGATCGTCTTCCTACCAACTTGGATAGTATGGGGTATAACCAGCATGGTATCTCTCTAGTTCTATGGAATCCCTTTACAGTATGATTTTTCAGTGCCACATGTGTTGAGATTGACACTTGTATGGGCTATCTTCGTCTTGGAAGTCGGCCCTGAAGTGACTCATCTTGTCGACCTTTGGTATGACCTAATTTCTTTCTGCATGTCTCATGACTCGGAGAGGGACGTAGGGATAAATTCCTCTCAGACCAATGAGTATAAGAAATGGTGCGTCCCGAGATCGGACGATGAACTCTTCAGTAGGGAACCATTCGAACATCCACGGCACTTTGCCTTCTT
This sequence comes from Nicotiana glauca, assembly GCA_026770625.1. Taxonomy (NCBI): domain Eukaryota; kingdom Viridiplantae; phylum Streptophyta; class Magnoliopsida; order Solanales; family Solanaceae; genus Nicotiana; species Nicotiana glauca. Next base: position 79,379 of record MU677992.1, read on the forward strand.
TCAGATTTTCAAACAACTCTACCCACCCTTTAGCGTCTTCTGGTTGAGCAAACATGTTAGGTATATAGTTCATTCACCTTGGCTGATGGAAGGTGATATGAGCATCCCAGTCTCTGCATAAAATCTCTTGTCGATATTCACCCTTTGGAGGTGCTCCATGAGCCAAAGTTGGAGTAGTAAGTTACAACCCTCAAAGTGATTGGCCCCTCGTTGACAGTTTTCCAGGGCTCGGTATATCTCAGCAACAATCATAGGTACTATGCTAAAAGGCTGCCCGCCGATCCCTTCCATTAGAGTCTTGGTGACCATGGCTAGTCTAGTATGGATCCTAGCCTTCTTCATAGGAAACACTATCATCCCCAAAAAGCAGAACATAAATACGAAGATTCTTCTGTGGATATGCCCTAATGAGGTGAGGGCAAATTCATCTGGGTAAGTGCAGTAGGACTTGCTATGGCCATACTTCTCGTACAGATAGTCGAAAGGAATGTAAGAGTCCTTCAAATAGGTCAAGTCTGGGTTTTTCTTTAGTCCCATCATTTTGAGGAAACCCTACCCTTGCGATTTTATAGCATAAGCAAATATGGAGTCTCCCAAGGAATACCAGCTAACCCTCCTATTTCTTCGAGCAAAGGTGTCATTTCAAGGTCCCTAAAGCGAAACACAGATCTGTCACTATCCCAAAATAAAGTTGCAGCCTCTATGACTTTGTTGTCGGGTTGGATTTCCAAAAAAAAGGCAAATTTCCCAAATATTTTCGGATGAGAGTCTGATCACTGGAGTTAAGGTCTTCCCACCATCTTAGTAACCTTGGGTGAATGTTGGTTACCATGCCGAATCTGGGGACTTCATGCCTCATTTTCTGCAAAACAAAGTGTTAGACCCTTACCCCACCGGACTAGACTATTTAAGCTAATAATTAGCATAGAAGCATTCAATTCTCCAAATAAATGTATAGAACGTGGTGGTGTCTGTTTGGGTTTCAAGGAAACCTGGTGGACTTTGGACAAGGCTATCTTAAAGAGTCATTATGTGGACAACATAACTGACTTGGCTAGGTTTTAACCATGATGCATGCATAGTTTAAATAGAATAAGGTTTCTACGAGGTATTAGATCGGTACCCTTGAGTGGACAACTCAAGAGGGAAAGACATGGAATTGTCGACTGCACCGCTGATCGACTGGTTTACCACAAATATGCCTTTGCCAAATTTAGGGGGTGATAATATCGAAGGGCGCAACCACTCATTATAAGCGTTGCTATGGTATTTGTTTGGCACGAGTGGAATATGATGTTTAATATGAAATTACAAGAATGAAACAAGTTGTCACGTATTTGCACGTTCATACAATAATTGCGGTAATTAAAACAGTATTGAAGGAAAGCGGTAAAAGCATTAAAGGAAAGAAAATAAAGAGCCAAGTCAGTTTCGAAGTAGAAGAGAGATAAAGACATTATATAAAAGCAATAAAGAAGCAATAAAGCCACAAATAACATGAAATGCTAAAAGCCTAAAGAAGTCCCCAGCAGAGTCGTCATGCTGTCGAGGCCCCGTTTTTCCTCTTTTAAAGGGCGAAATCGGGTTTACAACATTTGGGCGGACAACTCATTTCCTTTTGGGAATTGGGTTTGGAGTTTGAAGAGTCGCCACATAATGATTAAGTGCATTAGGACACTAAGAAGGGTTTGAGTTGGAAAACCAGAGTTTGGGTAAAGGCTAGAAATTATCTCGGGGGGAAGGTGTTAGGCACCCCCCAAGATCCACTAGTGTGGTTCCCGGCCATGCTTTAATTTTGACTTTAAATCAAGTAAGCATACGAGACAATTTCACATAAAGACCTCAAGTAGATATGTATAATGATTACTAAACATGCTGAAATTAGGGACTAGGTGATTTCGTAGTTATTTGAAAGAATGTCTAAGTGCAAAAAAATAAATATAAATAATCATACACGAAAGTGGGTGAGCAGAAAAAAAATTTAGAATAAGATGGCAGTGCACAAATTAAAGGGGAAATTTTAATTACTGAAACAAAATGCAGAATTCTTAAAGAACTGAAAATTGACAATCTAAAATAATTACATAAAGGGAGGGAGGTCCTTGGTTTGTAAAATACATGGATCATCCACACAACACCGATAGCCAATCAAACGCATGATGTTATCGCGTGATCATCGTCTCCATGTCTACCCTTCCCACCCCATTAAGGTATTAAAGCGCGGAATGATATCGTTACTTATCGCATGCTATTACCCGCCCCAATCATATCAGTCTCGGAGGTAGTGAGACTAATAATCCTAAAGAGGAGGGAGTTGGGGGCTTTTCAGAGGTTCAAAAGGATAAAAAGCTAGGCAACATGCAATAACAAATAGCATCTAAAAGGGAAGCACGTAGCAATTCAGGCTCAAGTAGGCCTCCTTATCCAAAGTAGCAAATTATTTAGCATGGCTTACAAATACTGATTTGGTCTTTGATTAAGCAAAGTGTAGGACATGCTGATTTATCATATATTTTCCATATGAGGAGTCCGAATTAGCCTTGACTAGATGTAGTTATCAAAGCTGATACAATTAATCAATTACCTACTGGCTTGCCTAGGTGAAACTTTAGTATAGGATATCTAACAATGTAAGAGTATACTAATTTTAAGGAAAAATTTACTGATTCTAGAAAGGGACCTGCAGATTTTAGGACTGATTTTAGATTCCCAGAACGAAACCAATTCAGTTAATTTAGTCCTATAGGCATGGTCTCTACGTGTCGTTGATTTTAACAGTTGCAATAATCCTATAGACATGATCTCTAAATTAATTGGTTATTATTAAGCCTAAAGTTGTTTGCCTACTGGCGTATACATGCAGAAATAACGAAAGACCTATAGGCATGCTTTCTAAATGCTGAAATACAGAATTGTAAAAGGTCCTATAGGCAGATTTCCTAAATGCAAAAAAAAAATACAGAGATTATGCAGTCCTATAGGCAGGGTTTCTATATGAAATATATGCAGAATCTAAAACAGGATTTTTTATGAAAAATGCAGGATCTAAGGCAGGATCTCTATATGAAAAGCATTGGAAAATGCAGAACTTGACATAATTTGCAGAAAGTAATACCTAATGAGCATGATATCTACCCTTGTGCATAAAATAAGTAACCATACCCCCATTTTTACTATATACCACATAGTTATTACAAATGTTTACAACTTGAATGAATCAGAAAGAGGGAGAAAGTGAAAATTACATCAGAACATTCCAACTACATCTAATTAACCTAATTCCGACTCAAAGTCCAATAATATGAGATAAACCAACTTCCAGGATCAGATTTCCAAAAGACTTTCTTATATTTGGGGTGTGTCAGAGTTTCCAAGAGCCTCAAAGGGACTCAGGGAAGTGCTTACACCCCAAACACATTTCAGAATTAAGAACATAGTGCAGTGTGGGAATGCCAGCTCTCAGATGTCCAAGTTCAGAGGGATCTCAAGGTCCCAAGGCAAGGCTCAAAAGAGAGGGGCAGAACTTAAGATTCTAGGAATAAGTGTAAGTGCACAAGGGGAAGGGAATCAGGGAGAGGCATGGCAAGCTAATGGTCATGCCAGCAATTGGGATGCTGGCACACCCCTGACCAGCCTGCTAGTCAAGCATTGAGAGTTAGGATCCATTGTGGATCAAGACAAGTCCTGGGCAGTAATGACGATACTGTCAGGCTAAAAGCTTAACTCAACACATAGAAGGGAATAGGGGTAGAGGATTCATAACAGAAACAGAAGCAAAGAAAGGAGATATGGAGCACAAATTACAGCATATAAATAGCAAAGTAAACAAGAAGCCTGAAGCTGTAAAGTAAACACATAGGAGGTGAAGCAAAAGATTTAAATAAAGGACATACTAGTTTCACAAAATAAGTAAACAAAAATAGCCTTAAAAGATCCAAATTGCAAACAGCAGTTCCAAACGATCTCAACCAAAGCAGGATTAGAAAATAGTATTGCAAGGAAAAAGTGAGTTCAGTGGGTGAGTTGGTGTATTTTCGTGTGTTTCTGATTTTTGGGAATTGATTGATGATAGAAAGAGGGAGCACTAAGTCCTTATATAGTTTTGAAAACGAGTAAGGCAGGCAAAGAGTGCACAAACATAGAAACCAATCAATTAGTATCAATTAAGACAACTAGACTCCTTTAATTAGGGTGTCTAGGTCAAACGGCTAATTGAGATGGAATAAGGAGGGAAAATTAGTTTACTAGGGCTTTATTAAGGCAAGGAAACCATGTAGTGCACAAATAGGGTCAAATACATAGTTGGTAATTAAGGAAAGATAGTAAAAATAAGGTATCAGTTTGAAAATTAGTCAAAAGGATCCAAGATCCAATTGTAATCACAAAGAACTTCAGGTAAATAAGGAAAGAATGATTCAAACGTTGGTACAGAATCACAGAAGAGATACAAAAGACCAAGTATTTAAGGAAAATATCACAAAAGGATCAAAATAAACAGTCAGTAGGGTAACAAGGGGTTCAATCGAAAGAGATCAGTGATGAATCACTAGCATGATTAAAGGGATTTCAAAATCAATTCTTGGTTGGTGAAACATTTTGAAAGGGTAGTTTTTCTTATATATAAAGCACCTAAATCAAACAAAAGAGTCATAGAAAAGAGTTTAACACTGAAAATTCCAGATTCACAAACAGAAGGATTCAAGTTTGATTGCAGGCTCATAATGAATTTGCAAACCCAGGGTACCCAAAGTGCAACCCTAATATCATTTATCAAATAAGATCCCCAAATCTTTAGGGCTTCAGATAGAATCAGAGGTGAGCCATCAAGGTCATTGAGAGAGGCACACATACATAAACAAATGTAGAAGAAAGAGAAGCTACACATTTTAAAACAAAAGTAGGCAAGAACATGCGTAGCAGGAATATCAACAAACTCAGTATGGTGAAATAAAATCAAAGAGCATAGAATTAAACACATATATCAAAGAGTGAGGAACAACAAACGAAGTTAACATGTGAGCAAAGAACAGGAAAAGAAAGTCTTGCATACTCAGAAAAGAAATAAGAGAACAAATTTGAGCATAATAAAAATAAACATACGAGCATAAACACACATAAATAGAGAACCAAAAGTCAGAAAACATTTGCAAAAAACATTTTTCCAGAAACCCTAAAAATTGAATTTGAACGGTTTTGAAAAAGGAAATTTGGGGAAAACCCTTGAAACATCAAGTAAAGACCAAGCATGTCACAGATCTAAAAGAAATGAACGATTATAAAACCTTAGAAGGCTTAAAAATGGCAGAGAAGACCTTAGAATGAGAAGGTCTTGAGGAAAGTCAGATCCTGAGTCGAAGAGACTCATATTGCCTTGAACACGCTGGAAAATGGCCGTAGAGGCCATAAATCTTGCAGATCTGAGACGGATCTAAAGGAAACCATGAAAGTCAGGCCTCCAAGCTTCGACTAACTCAAGCTGTTGGTGAGGGAGAGGGAGCACAGTCCATCCATGGCCAGGATTGCCATGAACTCCAGTGGAAATGAGACGGAGATCAGCGGAGTAGGGTTATGGTTTCAGAGGGCTAGAGAGGTTTTGGGAGACGAAGGGAGTTTAGAGTCGGCGTCTTTGTGCAAATGAGTTAGGGTTAGAGGGGTTAGGGGATTAAAAAAGGAAAGGGCAAATCAGGGTCGTTGATCAAAATGATCAACGGCCAGGATTAAAAGAAAATCCGGATGGGTCTGAAAATGGGTTAAGGCATCGGGTTTAAAATTAAAAATTGGGTCGTTTAATTGGGGGGAATTGGGGGTTAAATTGGGGCTACAATTGAAATAGAAATGGCTATGTGTTAAATAGTCAATTTCTTCCCTTTTAATTTTTATAAAATAGTTAAAAATGATTTTAAAAATAAATTAAAAGTGTTTAACTAGTTAATAATATATAGACCTTAATCTAAAAATACTGGGAATAATTTATAATTGTAAAATGTTGCTAGTCGTAAAATAGGCTATAATTGCATTTATATGCCATTTAACTTTAAATATCAAATAAATTTGTAAAAAAAATAAAAAAATTAGCTTAAATATATTTTGGTGTAAATATGAGGATGGAAATAAATTATTCACCAAAATAATAATTTTGGGGATAATTATTGGATTTTGTATTGTTAAAATAGACAATAAATTGATTTTAAAACTCTTAAAATTTTGGGAAAATACCAAAACTCATGGGCATGCTTATATATGCTTACACATGCTATTTTGAAGGTATTTTGGGTATAAAATATATAGAAAAAAATTGGGTATCAACAGTTGGGAGAGAGAAACGTGGGGAATGGGGATTTAGAGAAATATACGGTACCATAAATTTAGGAGTGATATAAGGTACAATTAATGTACAGTTAAAATACCTTATGGTATAGAATTGGTAATTAGGCATACTAAATGTAATTATATCAAACCTTAAACATTAAGGGTAATATAGTTTTCTATATGGCATAGGAATGTAAAAATTCCTAGGCAGGCTAAAAGACCATCCCAGAGGGCATGCAATTCAATGATATACGCAAAATTATGATTTCCTCCCTATCTAATATAGGAATTTCCATTTTCAAATATGGAATATCATATACACACTGATTTATTAAAAAAGATTTATAAGGTTATAGCAAGTTATTGCCTCCTAATATTTAGGACACTAGCTAGACAAAAATGAAAATACAATAAGATACAAGCATTGCTCGCAAAATAGTCACTTTCCATAAATCGTAACATATTAAAATTCTTTCAATTAAATTTTTTCTTAACCAATTAAACTTTCAATTTAAACTTATCTATGATGAAAATAAGTTGAAAATCTTCGCATATTGGTTAAATATTGCATTAGATAATAACGATACAAATTTAATGATCATTTATTAAAAGGAAAAAAAATCATGAATAGTATATTTCTTATTGTTGTATTTTCTCTAACTATTGAATACGCAAAATTTATATATCTGAACTTGAGCTCAATGAAAAGAATATGGGAGAAAGACCAAAAGGCAAAATGAATTATAGACAGATTGCTGTACGGTATGAGAAATTAATTCCTAGAAATAATAGGAGGAAAAGAAAAGATGACTGTTAGTAGATAATCACCTACTCGGAAAATAGCAAATATGTAGTAAATAATTAATCGAAGTATTTTCCCACCAAAGCCTTTAGTCAAAGCTTTTCTAACTAAACTGTGAGTTTTCCCTACTTAATTACATCGTGATATTTGTACGGGCGAAAGATTCCATGTCACATATTTGACCTGGTCAACGGATATGAACGCCTTCGAAGGCTGCAATATATTGGCATTGCGATATATCCAAAGGTCGAGGTCATATAAAGAAGGCAGATTGTCGTCGAGTTCGAGGTGACGTAATAAAAGACGAGGACGAGCATTTGTCCTTGATGTGCATTAATGCACAGTTTAAAGATTTAGATTCCCCAGAGAATATCCTAGCGAATATTCCCCTCTGTTGTACTATCTAGGGTTTCGATGCACATATATCGTTATAAATAGGAGGAGATGTAGTTCTAGAAAGGGAGTTGAACATTTTTGTAAAGAACAACATTGACATTCTCTGAAGATTCTCTCTTTATTGAATATATACAAAGTTTACCTTTACACCTCTTTTTTATCTTTCTTTACTGATCCAATAAGAATCGAAATATTCAAGTACTTACCATTATCCATCATTGTCAGAAGGATCAGTGGAAAATCTCACCCTTGTCGGGTGAACTGTGTTCCAGTTATTACTTAAATGCCATTTATTGTCATTTATTGTTATCTTTCACATTCTTAAATCGATATTGCTCCGTTATTATTCTAAGATATTATTATCTAACAACATACATTTGGTACTCGTCATAAGCATTACTAGATCTGTCATTTGGATATTAATATTGACTTAGATTAACCATTTACTCTATAAATATAATTGTATTAAAATCTAGATATAAATTTTGGATCATACAGTTTGGCGTCGTCTGTGGGAATTTTCTTAGTCTAACTTTTAGTTTCCATCTAGATCTACAGCTTTCGTGACTTATTAACTTAATCTGTTGGAGAGTTATTCTTTCTCTCTTTGTATACAAGGATCAATGACAGGTAACCAAGGAAACGGAACAAAACCAATGGACAACATCTCACTCAACCTTATGAGTGCCATCGACGAAGGCTATGACACCCAAGATGAGGAGGTAACCCCCACAGCGTCCCGCTATGAAAAGGCTCCTCGAAGACTGGCTAACTGACACTCTAGTCATCGTAATGAGCAAGCAAGCCCCATGCACAACCATGGAAACCACAAGGATCCATGCAGCATAGTGTAGGAATGAACGAGACGACCAACCAAACCCTCATACTTCAGGTAACACTCATACAATTATTGACGGTGCATGTGACAACGTCCTCGCCGCTGCGTTAAAAAAGAATAGAGGAAATGGAAAACGAGAACAAGGCGCTCAAAGAATAGATGAAGGAGAACCAGGAACTGATAGATAAAATACTGGGTGCTCCCAAATTGCTACCAAAAAGAGATGTTGCCATGTTCGTTCAATCGCCATAGAGGGAGGAAGCGGCACCCCATGCTATACCTAAACTTTCAAGATGCCTTCGTACCTTCGAATCTATGACAGAACAACTGGTCTCGAAGACCATGTAACCCACTATATCACCACCGTAAAAGGCAACGACATCAGCAAAGAGCAGGTGTCCTCCATCTTGTTGAAAAAAATCGATGAAACCCTTACAGGAAGGATGTTGACATGGTATTCACACCTGCTAGCCTATTCCATAGAAACATTCAAAGAAATTACAAACAAGTTCGTGACTGCACATGCTGATGCCAAGAAAGATGAAACAAGGGTAAATGATATCTTCACTATCAGACAATCCCCGAGGCGGGAACTAAGGACTTCCCCGCCCGAATCAACGATGACTTTACCAAACGTCTCTGAAGGAATGACCGTGGCAGCCTTTCAAGATAGGCTTAACATGAAAAATTCAAAGGCGACCGAAAGCCGATTGATAAAGTACCCACCGACTACATGGGATGAGATCCACAATGCCTGTTGTGTCGAGGTCAGGACAGATGATGAAGACTTCAACGGACCAATTCGATGACTCACCTCAGTATAGAGGTGGTCTACACACTTGAGAAGCTCGGAACAGAGGTAAAGTGGCCACCAAAGACGAGGTCCAACACAAGAACTAGGAAGTCTAACACCTTCTGCAAGTTCTACCAAGAACGTGGAAACAAAACGGAAGATTGCCACGCTCTAAGATTACAAGTAACGAACCTGCTATATCAAGGACACCTCAAAGAATTACTCAATAACAAAAGCAGGAACACCTTAGCAAGGGGTCGAGAACACCCAGGCCCAATAAAGCCATCTTCGCCTGCTCGTACCATCAACATGATTATTGGTGGTAGCGGTGACTCCTCCATAAACGGCATCAAGCTCATAGCCACTCACAAACTCACGAATGGTATGATGGCCTCGAAGAAAGTATCATCTTCGATGAGTCAGATGCCGACGGTTTGACATTCCCTCACAATAATGCCCCTGTCATTACTTTATGAATTCTTGATACTGAGGTTAGGAGAATTATGGTTGAGATCCCTATAGGTCGAAGCTAAAAATACCATTATGGACTCAGAAATGGTCGAAGTTGTAGGATCGACCATAGAGGACCTCAATCCCATCAAGCTAGACCACAGGACAACTCCAAAAACGAGCATAGGAGAAACACCTTACTCCATAGTCTACAGGACTGGAGCGTTCATACCAGTTGAAGTCGGAGAACCCATCCTAACATAACCAATGAAAGAAGCATCGTTGATGACGAGAATAAGAGACAAACCTTGACGAGATCGATGAGCGACGAGATATGGCGTATATAAGAATGGTCTCACAGAAACAACAAGTATAACGCTATTAAAGGCCAAGGTACAGTTACTTAAGATTGGAGGCTACGTTCTCAAAGACAAGACACAAGCAGGAAAGATCCCCGATAAGGTAAATTAGGAGCCAATTGGGACGGACCATACAAAATCACAGGCAAGGAAAACAAGGTTTCATGAGACTATGGAAGGGAATATCTTACGAAACAATGGAACACCATCCACCTCAAATACTTTAACTTTTGAAAAATAAGGAGTGTCCCGTAAGTCACACTCTTTTTCTTTCACTTGAGTTTTGTCCCAATAGAGTTTTCTCAAAGTGGTTTTAATGAGGTGACGAATGGGACATTTCGAGTTAGAGTATGTGAGAATATACACATTTTCATTGCCCGACTCCTTAAAATCTCCAAGTCTAATAATGAAGGGACTAGATATACTAGGACTGGGACTTGAGCGCCAGCCGGTACCCAAAACTTGTAAATTTCCCCTAAAAGAAAACCTCAGGACGACATGATATAATCAATGCGATGATGTTAAAATAAACGATATACCCGTTCATTGAAACTGATGTCCTAAAAAGGTACGTGCAACTAGCTCGAACAACCCCTATCAGCCATCGGCCTCGGCCTAACTAAAAGGTATGTTCGACCAGCTTAAACAACTCCTATCAGCCCTCGACCTCGACTTAACCTAAAGGTACGTTTGACTAGGCCGAACAAATGCCTATCAGCCCTTGGCCATAACTTAACCTAAAGGTACGTTCGACTATCTCGAATAGACACCTATTGGCCCCTGGCCATAATTTAATGAAAAGGTATGCTCAACCAGTTCGAACAAACACATATCGGCCCTTAGCCATGATTTAACAAAAAAATTCGTTCGACTAGCTCGAACAAATACCTATCGGCACCTGGACATCACTTAATGAAAAGGTACAATCGAACAGCTCGAACAACCCCTATCGGCCTTCGTACTCGACCTAACTAAAAGGTATGTTCGACAAGCTCGAACAACTCCTATCGTCCCTTGGCTTTGACTTAACCTAAAGTTACGTTCGACCAGCTCGAACATACACATATCGGCCCTTAACCATGACTTAAAGAAAAGTTATGCTCGACTACTTCGAACAAACACCTATCGGCCCCTAGCCATGACTTAACGAAAAGATACGTTCGACCAACTTGAACAAACACCTAGCGGCCCCTGGCCATGACTTAACAAAAATTCATACTCGACCAGCTTGAACGAACACATATCGGCCCTCGGCCTCGTCTTAACTTAAAGGTACGTTTGACCAGCTCGAACAACACATGTTAACCTTTGCCCTCAATTCAACTTAAAGGCATGTTCGACCAGCTCGAATAACACTTATTGGCTCTTGGCGGCAACTAAACGAAAAGGTATGTTCGACCAACTCGAACAACATCTATTGGCCCTTGGCCACATCTCAAAGACAACAATGAAAGAAAAATGACAGAAATAAAACAGACAAGTATAGACAAGAAAGACAAAAATAAGGAATCTACATACAAAGCCAAAAACCAACTTTAATAATTAAATAAGGAGTCTTTACAAAGGTGCGCGAAGGCGTCGAGAATAGAAAAGTACAAAAAAGAAACAAACAAAGGCGGAATATCTAGTGGCCATCGCCACCCTGGTTTTCGCCGCCCTCCCCATCCTCATCTCGATTGTAGGTAGAATCACACCAAACAATATCATCGTGTTGGTCAACACCTCCGTCATCATCATCCTCCGCATCAGGCTAAAGTGTGGCAGGATCATAGCCGTATGCGAATCGAGCCTCACAAACTTTAAGTCGGGCTTCCTCCATAGCCGTCTCAAAGATGAAGGTCATCCGACCCGGCTCTCGAATCACCTCTATTCGAGCTTCGGCAATGATCCATTACTTGTACTGATCTCTAGGAATGGCAGGAAATTCAGAGGCATGAGAAGTAAAGGGTCGTTCAACTAGTTTGGCATTCTCGCCCTACACAACATAAATCCACTCAAGTAGCTCAGAGTTCTCTTTCTCCAATTCGCCAATCCTCTCCTCGAGCCTGGCCTCCCTAGATTCAGCCCCCGACTGGACATTATTCCGGTCAGTGCGAAAGGTTCTGTTATCCAACTCTAAAAGAGTGGCCCTTCTTCGAGTCTCCATTTGGGAGGACTTCGCCTCCTCGAGCAATTGTTGCTTGTCAGCGACCTCTCCCCTAAGCGCGTCCATTTCGAACTGACATCCATCCAACTGACTTTGCAGTTGATCAACCTAGCTCTGAAGGTCGTGTTACTAGGCCTCCACGTCCTTGCACAGCTCGAACTCCTCCTCTTTTATCTTCAAAATCCCCTCAAGAGAGAGATGAATCACTTCACAAATGCGAGCAACTCGTCGTCCCTCTTCCTCAGCTCTTCCCTCAGGGCAGGCACATCGCCCCTTATTGAAGCCGCCTCTCGACATCATTATACTTCCCATGACTCCCTTTATATTGTCTGCAACCTACGATGGATCTTTTTTCACTTTTTATCTCTTCGCACGCTCTCAAGCTCTAAGATAACGGTCTGAAAACACAAGAAAGGGAAATAAGTAAAAAATAAAGACACAAGAGCAAAAAAACAACACAAAGAAGAGAGCGTGAGAAAGAAAGAGATTTACCCTGAGAGCGAGGCGGCGATGCTCTTGGATAGGGTATTGTTATTCATCTTCCCGAGAGTCTTGTGCTCGGCGTAAGAGCCGATGGAAATGAAGCCATGAATCACACCCTCAGTATCCTTGAGAAGATTCACTAAAATCATGATGGTCCATGATCCCCCTTTTACCTTAACTTTAACCTGGATAGTCCAACTATCAATCATCTCAAGGTCTTTAGGGTCAAGGTCAAAATAGGACTCATCGCCGACAAGTTCATATCCCCCATCATCCTGCTCAACGGGCATCTTGCTTTTTCCCTTGTCGACAGGAGAAGCGTCCTGAGCTGGTTCAGAAGATGAGGCCTCCCCGCACCCAGGGTGTACAAAACCATCACCAGAGGCATCCACAATGGCCTCCTCCTCTTCAGGTTGCAAAGGTGAGAAATGCTAATGTCCTCTAACCTAGGCACCTTAGAGGCTGCCCCAACGCGCTCCTCGATAAATATTGTCGCAGTCTCTCACACCATGATCTCATCCTCTAATAAGTCGATGGCTGCGAGCACACCTTCTCCCATGGCTACGGCATTCTTCTTACAAGGCCTCAAGTTTGCATCATGCAGAGAAACCTCATCGTCCTCAACACGAGGCGAAGCCAAGGAAAGGACGGGCATAACAGTCGAGACGGAGGCGGGGGTAAAGGAAGCAGCTACCATTATTCTCCTAAAGGAAGTCGTCGGTGCCACATTCTTTCTTGAAACCTCCTTGACAACCTAGAAGAAGTATAAAGAAGATGATCATGATAAAATAGGCGAGTACAAATGCAATGTTGTCTAAAGGAGGACATTACCTTTTGGAGGGAGGACCAATTTGAACTTCTGCCACTAGCTCGACTAATCACGAATCCATATAGTACAGGGAAGGCCTGCCTGACCTAATCCGTGAGGTGTGCCACCAATTGAAGAGGTCGAGCGGTAGCTACAAAATAAGAAGAGTTAAACTCACGAGCTTGATCATGACACGACAATATAAAAAGGAAAAGGTGAATACAAATTACGAGTACGGTTCCAACCTTCGGGGAAATCGGTGGCATTGGACACGATGACCTCAATCTTGAGAAAAAAAAAGTCGAGCCAAAATTATCGTCTGCCTTTGTCTCCCATCTTGATGACTAGGGACTTGATTCTGCGATGTCAAAGTTTCAACGTCGTGCCTGGTAGAAGTTGGGCATAAATAGGTACACTAAATGTCGCATGGTGACCTCGACGCCTGCCATCTCGACAAATTTTGACAACGTCTTGATCACCTTGTAGATGAAGGGAGCGAGCTGAGCAGGACAAACCCTATAAAAGCGGCAAAATTCTTCCACCAAAGGGGTAAGATAGAACAACACCTAGGATGGTGAGTATACACTTCATCATAACTGGCGAGTACAAGATACACCTGATCATGGAGTCCATACTTGGCCTTGAACTCCGCTAAGCATTTAGCTATCAAAGAGGATAAAAAAACCTCAACCACCACCTCCAGCAGCTGATGGAGAACGGGGTTTTGCATCGGGATTGCAAGGGACAATCTCTTCCACGGAAGGAAGAACCTCCACTTTAGCGATGGAGATGGCGTCTCCTCCACTAATAGAGGCCACAACAGCCAGTACAATGGCTTGAATCTCCTCATTGGTATCAGAAGATCCATTCGACATGATTACAAAATTTGAATAATGTTAGAGGAAAAAAGCTGAGAAAATGGGAAAGAAAAGTTATAGAACAATCTACAAGAGAAGTAAAGGAAAGCAAAGGAGATTCTAATAGTAGCAATAAAGGTAAACGTTGGATAATAGTAACCACCCCCTCTTTATAGAGGAGAAACATCGAATCCAAAGTGGCCCGTCATGACTACAACTAAAATCGAAACGGTAGAACCAATGAGAAGGTCGCACGTGTACTGACGTGACATATCGAGAACATGCATCATCATGATGAATGACATCATGGCGTCACATCCCATCCAAGACATACTTATTCCGGAGGTAATCCAAGAAGATTAGGGGTCTAAAATATATGACTCTCGAAGTGCCACGTCGTCCGTCCTTTACGACGACCATAACCATTATTATCCACTAATCAAACCTATCGGTGAGGACGTCCTCGATAAGCGAAGGGACTAACTGTATGGGCTAAAGACTTCATGTCGCGTATTTGACTTGATCAACAGATATGAAAGCTTTCGAAGACTGCAATATATTGGCATTATGACATATCCAAAGGTCGAGGTCATATGAAGAAGACAGATCATCGTTGAGGTCAAGGTCGCTTAATAGGGACGACGAGGACGAGCATCTGTCCTCGATGTGCAATAACGCATATTTTAAAGATTTAGATTCACCAGAGAATATCCTAGCGAATATTTTCCTCTGTTGCACTATCTAGGGTTCAAGACCCATGTATCCTTATAAATAGGAAGAGATGTAATTCTAAAAGGGGTATGACCATTTTTGTAAAGAACAACATTGACATTCTTTGAAGATTATCTCTTTATTGAATACATACAAAGTTTGCCTTTACACCTCTTTTTCTATCTTTCTTTCCTCATCCAAGAAGAATCGGAATATTCAATTGCTTATCATTATCCATCATTGTCAGAATGATCAGTGAAAATGTCACCCTTGTGTGAGGACGTGATATTTGCCCTAAGCAAATTATTCCAAAAGTTTCAAATAAAATGATTTTACAATTTTTATGAACTTTGTTGCATTTTTGTGTTAATTGATTGCATGAAAATTCATATGAAACCCAAAAAATATGCATTTGCATTTAGGGATTTAATTTCGCATTTTTAGAACAAATTTAAAGAAAATCATAAAAAAAAATCACTTTAGCATTTTATTATTTTAATTGGAAATTGTTACAAAATAGTTCTAAAAATAATTTTAGGCTATTAATTAGTTTAGTTTAAAAGTTTTATTTCTATTTTTACATATTTATAAAATTTATAAAATACAATACAAATTGATAAAATGGAAAATAACAAAAAATTAAAATACAAAAAGCAAAAGAAATAAAAGAAAACAAAGAGGAAAATAAAGAGGAAATGGACAGCTTAGATTTTGGGCCAAAATTAAGCCAAAAAACCTTAAGCCCAAGCGGTTCACACGCCCAGTCCAAATTCCAGCCCAAATAACCCCATCCGGTCCAAGACCCTGAACCCAAAACGACGTCGTTTTGACGTCGTTAAATCACATCCCTTCATGTTAATTAATCCAACGGCCTTTGATCAAACTCAGATTTTAATAATAATGTCTAAAAAATTTCATAAACCTTGGACACCTGATCTCCTTCCTCGTACCCCAGTCTCCCTCGCCTGTAACACCCCCACCGTCTCCACCACCCTCCGCCTTAACGCCGGTGGCGGCGGAGCTCCAAATAAGCCCAAAATTACACCACCGGTGCTCCTTCACCTCCCGTTTCTTTCAAATCCGTGGCCCATTTTCATATCCGTGGCCCGTTTCTTTCAAATCTCAGTCTATCTTCTCAAAACTCAAATCTAAAATCCGGCCAAATTACAAATTCACCCAAATGACTCCAAACTTTCACCAGATAGTCTCCTCATCTTCCTCTCCACAAATATGAGGTTATTTTCCCTCAAATCTCACTAGGCCGCCCCAAATTTCAAATCTAGGGTTCGAGGTCGTCAATTTGTTTCAAGTGTTCTGTTGGTTTCCAATTATTGTTATATGTCTATTTTGGACAAAATAGATATATAACAATAATTGGAAATTAAATTAAAGATTAGCCAAGTCGAAGGCCAAAATCAGTAAGTTTCCGTTCGATTTGGTTTCGATTTTTGTTCAGTACTTGTTTTAGCTTTTAGTTTCATTTCGTTTGATTTGTTAAATCTGTTTTGAATCTGACTTGATACATGTTTTAGTGTTTTTAGTTTCTGATTCTTTATTATATGTTCTATTATGATTTTAGGTATTAGTTCGATTCAGGTTTTAATAAATTGTTCTGTTTAATTGACTTAGGTAGATAAATTGAATTCTTATGTCTATTTGTTTTTTGCTTGGAATTGTTTCAGATTCATTTAAGTTCATAATATTGCTTTATTTTCAATACTTAGTTGTTTATTAGCTGTTAATTCAATATTAGTGTTAATTAGTGTTAGTTAATTAGTGTTAAAAGTAGTTTGTTTGGATATAGCTGACTCTAGTTAGTTTTTGCCAAGGGTAGGGGTTTGTTTAGTTAGCTGGGGTTAGTAATTCTAAGGGTTGGTCAAGGATGTTTTAGGTATCAAAAATGGCATGTTTTGCCAAATTTGTAATTATAGAATGTAAGTAAGGGTACTATAGACATTTATAATGGCATAAGAATAGAGTAGATGAAGGTAGAACCTTCCAGAACATTCCAAATAGGGTCTTAGTGTAAGTTTCTGCATTTGAATTGCAGTAACTTGAATAACAAGTTAAAAATAAAGGGTTGAATAAAAGAAATCTGAAAATTAGAAAAGGGAAAAATTGTGAGTGTCTTCTAGAACCTTCTACTCTAGTTTGTGCCTATAAAAAGGCATCAATGTGCCTTGAATAACAAGTTTGAACCTCTGAAAATTTCCCCTACTTTCCACCAGTTTTTTTAGCTAAACTTTGAATTTCAAATTCAAAACTTCTGCTAGATTTAAAAAATCCAAAAACAACAGAAAACTTCCAAAAAATCAAAAAACAAACTGGTACATTGATCTTCCTTTGATCATTATCTAAAAGTTCATCTCTTAATTCAATTGGTTAACTCACTTAGCGTCAAAATTAACTTAGATTTTTTTGTTTCTGTTATGTACTTGGACACTTGGTAACTGAAGGTTCGGGGGATTTTCTGTTTGATTTCGAGAAATTTTTGGGGATTCAGTCAATTTGTTGTGGGCTATTTGATGCTATTTTGGGTTGATCTCTGGATTTTGCTTGGTTTTTTCAACTTATCCCTCGATTGTTGAACTCGTTTCTGGGTTGAACTTGCTGTGTCGCCTGCTGTTTGCAAATTACTCTGCCGAAATCTACTATTATAGCTGGTCTTCTTCTTATTATTCTTATATTTCAACTTTCAGGTACACATCTCGAGACTCCATTGATGTAGCTTCATCTGTTGAGATATGAAATGAAATTGGGATCAAGACTCTTCTGTTGCATTCATCATTTAATAGTTGACTGTTGTAGTTATAGTCAATCATGCCTAGTTGTTTAGTTTAATTTGTTGAGTTTAATTAGAACTGTTTCCAATTGATATGAACTTCCTGGAAATTGGATTGTGATTGTATTAACTTGGAATTGTTTAAGTCTGTGGGCTGTATTTTGAACTGAGGACTATTGAAAATTTTAGATTTGTGATGGTTCATGTAGTGGTAAATTAGTAGATAGTCATTCAATAATGGGTTTAATTGATTGGAATCTGTTGAAACAATAAAGATTGAATGAGAAATCATGAAGTAGGATTCTGAGATTAATCGTTGGATAGTTCAAAATCAGGTCGTACAAATTTTTCTTTCCCTGTTTGTGTTGAATGGATGCTTTTGTGACAGATTGTAATTTAATAATCCAAGCAGATCTGCTGCAGAATTGTTAACAATATATGTTTGTCCTTCAGTTATCTACTTTATCCTTTGTTAATATGAGTCAATTCACGTAATTTATTTCTAAAATGGTATATGATTAGTGGTTAGTTTAAGTTGATAGTTGTCACCAATATTGACCTAAACATTTTAATTAATCTATCAGTGGCGATTTCCGTTTAGTTAACATCACAGTTGGTTTGAAACAGTTAATTAGTATCCTCAAAGTTTATTTCAATGTTGATATTGCTTGATGCTTGTTGCACGTTGATTGGGTTTGAAAGTTTGGGCCCTGTTGGCCAGTTGAAAGCCCCAGGCCATGGCCCCTTTTGATTTAATTGACGATAGGCCCGGGTTGCGTAGCCTGGAATTTAGGCTCAAGAACAATGTCAACAGCCCAAAACTGGGCAGATTTGACATTAAAGTAGCCACGCTCGTTTGTCGCTTAGGCCAACTTCAAAGGCCCAGGACCACTGAAATTAGGAGTCCAATAAAAGACTCGGCCTAATTGTAGTAATGCTTAAATAATAATTAGTAACTAGGTTTTATTCTTGTTTATTATTAGAGACCAAAAATAGATAGAAAATCGTAGTTGCTTTAGTGAACCTTTTAAAATAAACGAGCCAAGCCTCGCCAAACAAAACTCATAAATTGTGGGGCCTTCAATAATTGGTTAACAAAAATACTTTGAATCCGGGAGGGCCGTTTAACGAACTTCATGGCCTTCCCCAAATAATATTACGTTAGAATCTTTAGGCGCGATTTAATAATATTACCTTCCCAAATACGGGTGAACATTTATGTGACCCAAATCTAAATCTCAACGAAGTCAAAATATATCAAAAGCCACGGGTGCACTTGTGCGACGTGATTCGAGATACATTTTTACGACGTTGCAATTCTTATTAAAAATAAATATAATAAAAGTGGGTTATTAATAAAATGAACATAGGTTAGAACATGTATTAAAAAATCAGATATTTTAGCCAAATATAGCAGTTGAGCGACCGTGCTAGAACCACGGAACTCGGGAGTGCCTAACACCTTCTCCCGGGTTAACAGAATTCCTTACCCGGATTTTTGGTTCGCGACTGTAATATAGAGTCAAACCCTTTTCCTCGATTCGGGATTCAAACTGGTGACTTGGGATACCATAAATCTCCCAAGTGGCGACTCTGAATTTCTTAATAAAACGAATCCCGTTTAGGCTGTCCTTTAATTGGAAAAACTCATTTATGCCTTTATTAGGTGTAGTGTAAGAAAGGAGGTGTGACAGCTCTGGCAACTCTGCTGGGGATAAAAACCCTAAACATTTTGTTCAGGGTTCAGAATTCGAGCTTAGATAAATTGTTGTATTTGGTTATATTTGATTTTTCTACATGTTTCATGCTTAATGTGCTAAATGTTTACCGCTTTGATATTATCTTAACTGTATATAAATTGTGCCGAAACCCTTTTCTTCTCACCTCCGGGGATGTGCTCACTGGTTGAGACTCCCTATTCTGTTAGTGTCAATACTCTAAAATAAGAAAGAGGTCGGACAAGTTACTAAGTTGGACGATCCCGCGGGTCCCCAGTACGTAACCCCCTCCTCGACTCGAGTTGTCCGCTCGGGTACACAGTCTAGAAAACATACCCAAGTTTTGAACCTAGAATAACTTGACCTCATGCCGGATCCCTAGTAGGAGCGCTTATTTGCATCACGTGCATATGACTTAGGGGACTCAACACAGGGGTTGGGTCCGTCTAGGACAGGTAACCGGATATGAAAAGACTACCATGATGCATTTTACGTGTTGCATTTATTTGTCTCGGACCCGCATGCTGACCGGCTTTTGAACATAAAAAATTTTGTAAAATTGAGAAAAAGATAGAAATAACAGTGTAAAGAATTAATTGTTTAGTTTTAGAAAAATCGATGCCCTAATACTGTCGAAACTCTGCCAAAATTTTGAAAAAAAAATATATAATAAAATGGAAATGTTTTGTTTTTAATATTTTGTTTTACTAAAAGCAAAGGAAAAATAGAAAAAAAAAAGAGTCTTTATTTTTGAAAATTATTCGCAGAAAAAGAAAAAAAAAAGAGTCTTTCTTTTAGTTTGAAAAAATAGGTTGTTTTACTGTTTGTTGAAAATAAAAATAAAAAAAAAAAAAGAGGAAAAAAAAAGAGTCGCTATTTTGTCTTGTTTATAGAAAAGGAAAATAGTTTGAAATGCCAAAAATGAAAATGAAAAAAAAAGTCTTGTTTTTAAAAAAAAATAGTTCGTTAATTTGCCCGAACTACGCTGGTTTGATTCTCATCGGATGTGAGATACGTAGGCAACCCTCATCGGGTCCAACCACCCCTTGTGCAAAAATAGCCAAAAAATACCAAAATTTTAATTTTTATCCAATAAGTCGGGTGACGCCATTCTTGTTGAAAAATAAGCCGAATCTCCCCAAAATGGCACCGGAAGGATGTTTTTACAAGAATAGCCATCCTGAGTCATTTTAAATCGGTTTGCGGGCACAACCTTAAAATCTTCTCCTTGAAATGCTGAAAGGCCGTATCAGAAAAATTAGGTTTTATTTTGGAAATTAGAATTGAAAAAAAAAGTATATATAGTATCTTTTTCTTTTAAGTCATAAATAAGTGATTAAATCACTTTAATAAATGTGCAGGATGAGCACGACTCAAAATGAACCTTTCTCAATCATGAACAAGATCCCTTTGGAGTTACGTCTGTGGTGGAATGATTTAGGAAGCGAAGGGCAAGATGAAGTTAAGAAATATTTGAAATGGCTTACCAGTTTGCTAGAAATTGTGCCTCGGGGAGATATTATCAGAGCATTAGTGACGTGTTGAGACCCGGCACACAATGTGTTCCATTTCTTAGACTTCGAGCTTACTCCAACATTAGAAGAAATGGCTGGGTATATCGGGAAAGATGAGGTTCCTTTAAAAGACAAATATTTAGTGGCCCCGAGAATTGTAGCTGTGCACAGATTTTTAGACTCTCTGAAGATACGTAGGACGGTTCACAACGCAGATTTGACAAATGGCTTTTGTACCCCACACTTCATATACCATAGATATGGCCATATCGGGGGGTCCAACAACCCAGAAAGCAAGATATGTAGTAACGAAAACCGTCAAAAATGGGAGGAGCATAGGCGTGTTGCTTTCATGGTGGTTTTTCCAGGGCTGGTAATATTTCCAAGGAAAGATGGAAACATTGACATAAAAATAGTCGGGGTCGTCAGTACTCTAATGACTCAAGACAAAAGCACTCTTGCACTTATGATATTAGCCGATATCTTCCGCG
>MU677993.1:10452-24741 GCA_026770625.1 Nicotiana glauca
ACTAGCATCTCATCAATATAAACTTCTAGGGATTTTCCTATTTGATGTTCGAACATCTTATTTACTAGGCGTTGATATGTGGATCCTGCATTTTTTAGCTCGAAGGGCATTACATTATAACAATACAAACCATACTTCGTGATGAATGATGTTTTTTCCCAGTCCTCCGGGTTCAGTCGAGAAATATAAGGATCTCGTGGTCGGCGGTAACATCGATCAAATGATCGATGTTAGGCATTGGGAAAGAATCTTTAGGGCATGCTTTGTTCAAATCTTTTTAATCTACACATATTCTAAGTTTATTCCCCTTATAGGGACTATCACTACATTAGCCAGCCATTCAAGATATTTTACTTCCCTGATAGATCCTATTTTGAGAAGTTTTGTTACCTTTTCTTTAATGAATGCATGATTTACCTCGGACTGAGGTCTCCTCTTTTGCTTTATCGATTTAAACCTAGGATCGATGCTTAGTCGATGGGTAGTTATCACCGGTGGGATCCCTGTCATATCTAAGTAGGACCAAGAAAAATAATCAATATTATCGATGAGAAACTGAATGAGTTTTTTCTTGAGTTCGGGAGTTAACCCCGTCCCCAGGTATACCTTTCGTTCTGGTAGATGCTCGATTAATACGACCTGTTCGAGTTCTTCGACCATGGATTTTGTCGCATCTGATTTCTCGAGGTCAATGAAGGTTTGAGGGATGGGGAAATCTTCTTCTTCATCCTCAGCCACATGTTCATTGAACACTTGTCCCTCGGGCTCAACCGAGGGCACGGGCTATGATTTCTATTTAGCCACCTATTCGCCCTTCGACATTTCCGATGTAGATGGCACCAATACCGGTGCCAAGTCATGCACTAAAAACTTCTTCTTAGTTATATGTTGCTCTCTATATATTGTTTTCATGCCATCCTTCGTTGGGAACTTTATCATATGATGAAGGGTTGATGGCACCGCCCTCATGCTATGGATCCACGGCCTTCCGAGTAAAGCATTATACCTCATGTCACTTTCAATGACATGAAATTTGGTATCTTGTATGGTTCCGGCCACGTTGACTGGGAGGATGATTTATCCCTTTATTGTTTAACTTGCAAATTCATTCAAGACCCGAGATGCGGGTATGATTTGATCGAGAAGCGCAAGCTGCTCTACGACCCTTGACCTGATTATATTTGCTGAACTACCTGGATCCACGAGGACATGTTTAACTTGAACTTTATTTAAAAGGATAGAAATTACCAGTGCATAGTTGTGAGCTTGATTTAAAGCCTAGACGTCTTCCTCACTGAATGTGACGGTGTCCTCGGGCAAGTAATCCCAAGTCTGTTTCTCCCTTGTGATGGATACTTTGGTACGTTTGAATATTGGTCCATATGGGACGTCGATTCCGCCGATGATCATGTGAATGACATTTTGAGGCTCTTCAAGTTCATTCTTTCTGTCTGCATCCCTCTCCCTGAAGTGATTCTTAGCCCGATCACTTAGGAATTCTTGAAGGTGGACCTCATTGAATAACCTAGCCATTTCCTCCCTTAGCTCCCTACAATCCTCTGTTCTCTGACCATGCGTGCCATGATACTTGCGCATCAAGTTCGGGTTCCTTTGGGAGGGATCGATCTGTATTGTCCTGGGCCACTTAGTATCTTTGATTCTCTCAATAGCCGAGACGATCTCTGATGCATCTATGCTAAAATTGTATTATGATAATAGGGGGACCTCGGCGGGGTCGGCGGGCTTTTCGAACCCGTTCTCGCTCATGAGTCCTCGAGAACCTTGAGTATAGTCACTTATTCGATCACTCTGAGAGGTGTTGTGGCTCGGGCCATTATTTCTTCGATCGGCATATGGTTGTTACCATTCTTTGTTAAATCTTGATCCCTAGTCTGTATCCATTGAGGACTTGACTGTGAATTTGTTAGGATGAACTGAGCCCGAGGGGGCTCCCAACTGGTCGTCCTCGACCCTAATTTTTGACTGATAACGATTGTGTACATCTGACCATGTCACAATTGGATATTCAATCAAGTTCCATTTTAGCTGTCAAGATGGGAAAGGCATACATAAAGAAAATTAGAAATCCAAAAGTAACAGAAACATGAAACATGAAAAACAATAAAACCGTCATGCAATAATTAAGGAAAATATGGTTTGATTGAATTGAAGAAGCCAAGTAGACTAATGCATATACTCCAAGCACACAAGAAAAAAAGCTTTTCTTAATAGTCCTATTCTAGTAGGGCAAGCAGGGAATCGGGCAAGTGCGATAAATAATACTCCCTCTGTTTCATATTGTTTGAGGTACTTTCCTTTTTAGTCTGTTCCAAAATAAATGACACATTTCTAAATTTGGAAATAATTCAACTTTAAACTCTTCATTTTACCTATTTGCCCTTAGTGAGAAGCTTTTATAGCCATACAAATGGTATGACCCCACAAACCTTTTACCCCTTAATCTTTTAAGACCACAAATTTTAAAAATCTTCTTCTTTTTTTTTTAACTCCGTGCCGAGTCAAACTACCTCAAACAATATGAAACGGAGGGAGTAATAATTAAAAAAAATAACCTTACCGAAACTCAGACATATAACAACACAAGGCAAACTCGAACCAAAGCAGAGAAATATGAAAATGATGACCGGTTACGAAGGTGAGAAGCAGAGAAGCAATGGAAACAAAATGATGTCTGTATGTGCTCTGGAGTATAGAGATCTGGAGTGAATCCATCGATATGAACAAAGAAAACATATACAAGGGATAGGTGTAACTGTAGTTACTAATTTACCCCAAATAAACATTAAAATTATAGATTTGCCATTGTTCGTCCTTCTTAACTCGCATGTTCGTCCTTGTCAACTCCCTTTTCTAAATAATAAGAGTAGTAATTACTTATAAGTTATAACTTTGACTAACTTGCATGGCAATTTCCTCTCTTCTTTGAGAGGTATACTGCTAAGTCAGAGGACCGGAAAAGGACTCAACCCACTGTAATTTTACAAGTTGATGATTTCCATAGAAATCCAATTTCTTATTTAAGTTGCGTGTCAGAGGACCAACTGATTTTGGGTTTTGGGTTTTGGTAATTGGGTTTGCAATATGGGTTTTGGAAACTTGTCAAAATATGAATAAATTTTCTGAACAAATATTTATTTGCAAAAAAAATTCAAATATATTTTGACAAAATCTACGGCAAAATGGGTCCGAAGAGTCAACCCAAGATAACTTGGTATCATGAATGATATGGGAGGATGATGAGGCAGATCTGCAGTGGGTTGCAAATATACTTGCATCCCGAGGCGGACCTAGTGCATAGGCTACGGGTTCCTGGGAATCCAGTAACTCTTACGTAAACCATGTATTTATATTTAAAAAATTACTAAATATTAGTAAATATCCGACTGTAAACCCAGTTTTTATTGTATATTAATATAAAATTATGGTAAAAACCCATATATCTCAAATTATGGATCCGCCTCTGCTCGCATCTTCTTTTATACCAACAACCCAAATAAACAAAGTGCTTAGTCTTTGATCAAATTTGTTCGCTATTAGACACATACCGGAGAAGTACACCAGAAATGCAAATAACAAAAGTTTGTGTTTTAGAAGAAAAGAAGTTACGCAGTAATCAATGAGGGCAAACTATTTTTTGTAGTCAAAAGGTCACTCCACCTTACTTTAAGTTTATGGTAAATAATTCATAAATCACTGTGAGCACGTGATTTTTGACTCACGTGATTTACTCCTACATGACTTTTAAAATTAGGATTTTTCTTTCAATTATTTGATTTTCAGGATTTAATTGCATAATTTTTATATCTATTTGCATTTCTGTGTGCATTTTTAATTTAACATAATTCATAAAAAAATACAAAAATATGCATTGCATTTGCATTTAGAATTTTACATATTTTAGATTAATTAGTAATTAGGGTTTTACTAAAATACAAAAATCACAAAATTGATTTATTTGCTTTGTTTAATTTAAGCTTTGAATTTTATTTAGTTTTCCTTTAAATTGGTATTTAATTCATAGATTTGATTATTAATTAGAGCTTAAAATAATTGGTAGGTTAATTTAGTTTATTTTTGGAGTTAATTCAGATTTTTTAATTTGAAAAGAAAAAGAAAATTAATTTTTAATAAAAGAGACCCAATTTTGGGCTGACCCAAACCAAATCCCCAGTCCAATCGTCCAATCCCCTCATTAACCCGTCAAAAATGCTTGACCCAGCCAAACCCACTTCAATACCCGGTCCAGCCCCAGCCACTCAAAACGATGTCGTCTTGATTAAAATCAAATCTGGACTGTCTATGTTTTGTTGTTCCAACGGACCACAACTCACACATCCCTGGTATATAACTGTCCGAATAGCCCCTAGCCCCCATCTCTCGTCTCTCTCAATCCCTCAAAGCCACGCTGAGTTCCGGCCTAAAACCATCGTCCGCCGCCCGCCGGAAATCGCCCACGGCGGTGGCCAGCGTCCAATCGCCCTAAAATTAACACCAAGTACTCTCCTCAACCCCCTCTTTCCAAATCCCTGACCACCCTCCCTCAAATCCCTCTGAAACCCCTTAAATATTGGATCAGAGGGACAAACCCTAGCGCCGCCCCTATTCTCTCCGGTGGCGGCGCCACCACCAATCAATCACAAACTAACACCAGCGGACCACCAGGCCTCCCTCGTCCCAAATCCACACTCCACTCCTCTCAAATCACCCCAAACATCCTCGAATTTTAAACCAAAGAAACAAAACCCTAATCCGTTCTCCCTTTTTGATTTATAATGGTTTCAAGGCTCGATTTGAGCCAAAATTATGCCAGTCAATTGTTCTCAGTAAGAACAATTGATTAGTGTCATTTATGGTTCATTTCGAAGCTCACAGGATTCCGTCCAAGTCAACACCGTCCAACTAAGTTCGCCGCCTTTATCAATTGCTTAAGGTTAGACCAGTACTTTCCTTCCTTTATTCTTTTCTTTGTTTTGTATCTTGTTTTCTTTGTTTCTTATATTTCATGTGTTTGAATCAGTGATAGTTGATTAGAGTCAACAATTTTAGTTGTTCTAGTTTGATTAGGTTTAATATATTACTGATTTTTTTTATTGAGTTTGATTTTTTGTTGTTTGGGATTATATAGTTTCAGTAGGAAATTTTACTAAAGGGCTTGACGAAACAACTTTCTTCTTCCCTTATTTTTTTTAAGGCTTGGGCTGTAAGTATACAGACTCATGGGCTTGGTTTAGTGGTTGGGGCAATCGGATTCACATTGGCTTGGTTTCAGGGTACATATTGGGGCTTTAAAGGTTAGTTTAGGAACTCTAGGTTAGGGAATCTTGCAGTAACAGAAATAGGAACCCCCTAGAATCTTCTAGTATGAGGTTTTGATTTGAATTTCAGGTTGTGGGTAGTATAACTTGGAAATCAAGTCAGAATCCTAGGTACTTTTAAGCAAAAAGTATAAATTAAAAAAGGACCTAAGGGGTAAAAATAAATCTGCAGGGCTGCCCTAATTACTTGCCTATAAAGGCATGCCACTCTTGCCTTGCAAGGTAGATTTAGAGATCAGATTTTTAGAATTTTGAAAAGATGAAAATACATTAGATTTTTAGGGCCTACAAAACTTTAAGAGCTAAAAATCCTGCAGATTTCAGATCCAATATAGGTTTTAGAGATTTTAGAGTTAAGAGATCCTGAAAATCAAAATAGCTAAAAACTTTACAAAAATAGTGTTCTATTAAAGTTTTCCTGAGGTTTTCATCATCAAAACAGTTCCTGGGTATTCGAGGGTTAAAAAATGAGTTGAATCTGGTGTTGAAACCAATTTTGAGGTCAATTCAACGACTGATTCTCGACTGGGGTTGATATTGGGATTTAAACATCATTTTCCTGGGTTTTAAAAGAAGTTCCTACTCTGTTTTCTTATTGTTGTTTTCCTATTCATTGCTACTGCTGATCTCCTGTTCCATAATTCTCTTCTTTCCCAGGTACATTCTTAGCTTATGCTTGAGGATTAATTTCTGAACATGTAAAGGATTTGAAGCTCCTGTTAAATTAAGATGCTATTTGAAGCTGAATTTATTTTCTCTTTGTTACTATTTTCATATTGATTTGGGCCTTTTCTACTGAATTTGGGGTGTGTAAAAGAACTTAGTGTAGTATTTTGGATCTATACTTAAACAAACAATGGACTCCAGTTATTTACCTTCATACTTGATGTTGTGTGTTATTTCCATTTGAACTTGAGTGTGTTTCAGCTTAAAAATTCATGTTGTTTGGACAGTTAAATGTTTGCTTAAATTTAGAATCATGTTTACGTTTAGTAAAAAGCACTATTTTAGTTTAATTGTGTTAGGTTGAAGTTGCTTGAGTTTGGCTGCACTTAGTTGATACTCTCATATAATTTATGTTTTAGTTGGTTAAGAAGGGAAGTGTTATTTGGTTGTTGTATAAAATTCTATGCATACGAGTTCAGCGAAAACTGCCTACTGATAAGCACAAGAATGAACTTCTAAAATAATATGTCATGAGGTTCTTAAGAAGTAAATCTACAATTGCTCTACTTCCCAAAGTTATGGCATGGTTTCTATATAGTATCCTTGGAATCAGCCATTAAAATTCAACTTGACAATTTTGTGTTTAATTCAATAATATTGTTGGGTTCAAAGTTGCTTGGATGTTTGCTATATGTTAAATGTGTGGAACGGTTCAGTATTGGAGTTTTTTATCCTATCCTTTAATGAATATCGTTGGTTGAGGGTTTTAGAGACTCAATATTGAGTCCTTTGTCACGACCCAAACCCGGTCGTGATGGCGCCCAACCCTAAAGCTAGGCAAGCCTGACCAGCAGTCGCTCCCAATTCAACAATAAATCTCAAAATCGACAATTTAAGGAGAATAAAATAGTTTTAGAATAATAATACTGAGAAATACGAAGTCTGATAAAAATACTCCCAAAAGATCTGGGGTCACGAGTCTAGAGCCTCTAAACAAAACTGGATAACAATATCTGAACGAAATACTCAAGTCTGGAAATGTATATATAAATAAATCTGAAATAGAAAGAGTAGTCAGGTCCTGCGAACGTCAAGCAGCTACCTCAACAACTCTGATAAGCTCTGGAAACAAAGACTACTCAGCTAAGCCTCCGGTGTACCTGAATCTGCACACAAGGTGCAGGGAGTAGGGGTGAGTACTAAGTACTCAGTGAGTAATAAG
This sequence comes from Nicotiana glauca, assembly GCA_026770625.1. Taxonomy (NCBI): domain Eukaryota; kingdom Viridiplantae; phylum Streptophyta; class Magnoliopsida; order Solanales; family Solanaceae; genus Nicotiana; species Nicotiana glauca. The sequence continues at coordinate 17,677 of MU677993.1, forward strand.
CATATAAAATGTCTGAAGATAAGAAATCCATGAAATGCCACAAAGTAAAGCTAAAACTAACAGTCTGACACCTTAAATACGAACCAACAGCAAAACAACATCAAGTATGTCAGTCAAGTATAATGCAAGGATGCAATGCAATGCATATGATCACGCTGTGGCGCACAGCCCGATCCATTTAACGTCGACGGCGCTCACTGAGGGTGTGTACAGACTCCAGAGGGGCTCCTTCAGCCCAAGCGCAATATAATCATAGCATTTGTTGCGGCGCGCAGCCCGATCCATACTCAGTCCACAATATGCATATGAGTCACAACAGGTTCAATTAGCTTCCCAGTTTCCAATTTATCAATAAGAATATGCTTTAGATATTTAACTTCAGGAAAAGTGACCTAGCATTTCATAACAGTGATTAAACACAGGACTGAGATCAATGATTATACAAAGCATGCTATCACAATGATATTCATCCTCTGAGGATGCCACAGATCGGCACAAGGCCCCAAACATGGCAATAACCCCAGATATAATCAATACAGGGTGCGTATCAGTCTCCAATATAGAAATATTCTTGTTCGTGATGGACCAAGTCACAATCCCCAGTCATAACCAATCCCGCACCTGCCGTGGGATGCGAGTCACGCCATACAATAGCATCACAATGTGATAAGCCGGGGTTTCAAACCCTCAGGCCATCATATACACCAACTACTCACCTCTAACCGGCCGTAGAATGGTCTGTAATGCCTTTTCCTTTCGTATCGACATCATCTTACGTCGAATCTAGTCAAAATCACAACAAATACATAAATATGGGTTAAAGAAACATAACCCAATCAAAAATACTAGAAAAGTATTAAAATTCACGAAGTTGGTAAAACCTGAGCCCCGAGCCCACTTTTGAAAAAATTCTTAAAATCATACCAACGGATTCCTCGTCTTGCCACGAGTCCGTACATATAAAGTTTATCGAAATCGGAGTCCATTTGGCCCCTCAAATCCCAAATTTACACTTTCTTAGGTTTCAAGCCCTAACCTCCATTTTTACCCCTTAAATCTTGGATTTTTCAGTGTTTAATCTATGTTTTTACACCATAACAACATAATTTGAGTCTAATAACTCTTACGTAATGAAATCCCACGAATTCTCCTCAAAATCGCCCACAAATCGCCTCTTCCCGAAGTCTAAAATATGTTTCTAACTCTGAAAGTCGCGAATACTGTTTCATTAAAACTCCAGTGATTTTCGCTTCTGTGACAGCCCAACCGCTTCTGCGGTTGTCGCTTCTGCGGCCAATAAACTGCTTCTGCGGTTTTTCGTTTAAGTTGCCAGGACCGCTTCTGCGGTCCATAACTGCTTCTGCGGTGACCGCTTTTGCGGAACCCCATCCGCATATGCAAAAAGGCCAAGCCTCCTCCATGCCCGCTTCTGCGATCACCCCAACCGCATCTGCGGAACTGCCTCTGCGGCTTCCTTTCCGCAGATGCGGAAATACCAGAACCAGCAAAATATCAAACCTGCAACAAACTCCAAAACTCCCGTTTAACCACCCGAATTCACCCCGAGGCCCCCGGGACCTCAACTAAAAGCACCAACACATCCCAACACCTTATTCAAACTTGCTCGTAACATAAAAACACTGTCATAAACTTCAAAATCATCGAATTACCACAGATTCAAGCCTAAGTTAAACTAAAACTTTCGAAACTTGCATTTGATCTAAAACCCGACCTAAACACCTCCGAATGATCTGAAACTTTGCACGCATATCCAAAATTACCTAACGGAGCTACTACAACTCTCAGAATTCCATTCCGACCCTCGGATCAAAATCTCAACTACCATCCGGAATTCGCCAAAATCAAACCTTAGCCAATTCAAGCCTAACTCTACACCGGACCTCCAAATTCAATTCCGATTGTGCTCCTAAGTCCCAAATTATCCCCTAAAACTAGTCGAATCATCGAAAATCCATTCCGAGCCTTCTAACTCATAAGTCAACATTCAGTTGACTTTTCCAAACTTACCTTCTCATAAAGAGACTTATTGCCTCATCTCTAACCGAACTCTCTCCGAATTACTTCAAATTCTCCAAACACATATAATGAAACATATAAAAGCATAAAGCGGGGAAAACGGGGCGGTACCTCCCGTAACGACGGGTCGGGTCGCTACATCCTCCCCAACTTAAATAAACGCTCGTCCTCGAGCATATTGAGAGTTGTTCTAGAAGCCAACCAGTAGCTGAATGATCTTACCAACCATAGTCCCGGGGTGATCCCTCGTCACCCTATCTCGCATAGACCCGTTAACACAATACAGCCGAACTTTCACAGTCCATTTCATCCATAAACCAACCCATAGAACCACGTCGCACTTTCCGAAAATCATATACCAGATCAAAAATTCACATATGTACTCAGAGTAAGCCCGAACCAGCTGTAATAACCCATACTTGCACCCTCAGGTGAAAACATATGATATACCGCCTAAACCAAACACTTGGAATCATAACTTCTATTCACAGCAGTTGTCTCCAGCAACCAATTACCGGCAGAGAACCTCTTATTAGATAAAACCTTATTCCAACACTTTCCTATACTGCAAACGATGAATGAAACACGCTATAAACCGTAATCATCTCTCAGATCAACCATTCATGAAACCACTCCCCTTGACTGATATCACAATAGATTTCTGGGTCAAACCTCGATATTATCTTCCTAACAAGTTGAGATCAAATCTGTCCGTATTTGTTAATGAACCCAACGATCACCTCGAATCCAACACCACTCTGATGATATGATACATCAATACAAGTCTAACCCACATCTTGCATAATACATGCACCAGTAAAAAAAATGATGTGAACACACTCAAATCATAACAAATGACTCAAACGAAAGAGCTGTACCTCAAGCTCATCAATGCCACTACAATACAAGGCTGAGACCCCGTCTCACATCATAGAAATAGAATGCCTAAATCTACCCCGAAAGGTCATAACTCTCTTAGCCTCGCTACAATGCGCGATCCTAACCCAACACCGTTACACCTGAAGTACCTCAAGCCGCTATGCTCAGAATCAACAACCACGCACATTTGATGTCTGAAACCAACGCAATTCATTACACCCACGGTGAAATAGAGAACACACAACCCGATAGACCATAACCAATGCTCCATACACTGAGCAACACTCATTTACTCTTCCCACTCGACTTTCTCTATGAATTCTCAATGGAACCGCACGACATGTGCCCATAACTAATAAATCACAATGTCTCACAACATCGATAAACAACTCATATCTTTCCTTAGATTGCTAACAAGCTCAATAACGATAGAATCAACCTATTCCTCAACAGTACAACTCAGGGCCAACCAAGCTAACTCAAGCTAAATGCGTAGCCATATCGTCCTGCCAACGAACTCGGTACCAAGAAGCCTGAAAATGTTTCTTCCACTTCTATAACTCCTGCCGAAGGCACCAAATAAATGCTGAAATCCATAATCTCACCCGGTTACATGCCCGGCCACACGAAACACATTCGAAAAGTTCCTCAATAACGGAACGGGATCAATGATAGCAACCTCTGCACTAACATATATCACAAATGCCCAGTTAAGAAAGTACTCTTTCCTAGCTGTCCGCTGGTTCTTTGAAATATAAATCATTCTGCTAAAACATATTCTAACACACTTCACCACTTAACCCGTGGCATTTCTGGCATAGCCCCTAATGCAATAGTTCAAAATCGCCCAACACTACGACAACCAGTCTGAATTCCAACATCACATCCAAAATATAACATACCATCGAATAAAGATCCACCACTACAACATAGCATGTACATCAGAACTCTATATAACACACAAATCATCATACATGATCCCAGTTTCCACCGTGTGAATACCTGCACCCATTTGATACCTAATCATTCCACGAAAGATAATCAATATTTACCTGTGCTACCAAGAAAACCCAAATACCCCTAGTGGACCCAACAAGAACATGCCGCAACACTACTGAAATATAATCTGTTTAATCACATTACCTTTTTATGAAACACATACTCGCGTCAAATCACTTCCACTTAGCAATACCATCTTCCCTAATCATATGAAGCTATCTTATCTAATCGATTAAAAAGGAATCACTACACATCCCATGCTCTACATGACATACACATGCCTTGTGCAAATTCTTACAATACTGACACGACGGATGAGATCTGTATACACTCTTAGCCACCGTCGAGACAACAATTCATTAGTTTTATACTCTTGGCAAGAACTATCACCTTATTCTGAACCAAACAATGGTCTTAGCTCTTTACTTTACTTCATATACTCAGATTGCACCGATCTCGAATTCAATGATCTCGTCTCACCCAGTACGAACTGCTCGGGCAATAAGCCACTCCAGACATAATTAAATGTCGCATATGATGCCCCAATGTGCCAATAGGCTACCCATTCGAATGCGGTACTAAAGAAAACGAGCTCTGGAAGGAATTATCAAATCCTACGCACTAATACAGACTTTCCTTGGAAAAACAGGAAGCAAGGCATACAAAGATGGCATATAGAAAACTATACTCGATATCACACTGTTGCGGCGTGCAACCCGATCCAGATAACATACCCATGGCGGCGTGCTAACCGATCCACACATAGATCTCACATAAGGAGATGCACGTCGAGCCAAATTTGCTCATTACAACATAATACAGAGTATCGGTCGTATGCATGCTAAGTGCATAATAATATCTCTGAGGGACATATAGTGTTATAAGCTACAAAACTCAAGCACAACTGAGGTGCGATGTACAATCTGAATCTCAAGAGCCAAGATGCTCATATAACGTCATTCCTACGCAGATTCTTAACATATAGCCGTTTCTCAAGCCGTCTCACAACTCACACAGTGCAATGCATCACTACGCAAAATATCTGACAAAGAAACATCAACCTAACTACTCTTCCACGAGGACCGCGTTACAAAAATGCACACATCTGGCCTGATATAGAGCCATTATTCACATTAAGTCTATCCTCCGACTTCAAGCCGATTCTGATCACACTGAACTAGTCTAATAACCTTTCAAAGGTCCATAATAACTTCCATTTTCTTCATAGAACACAAGAGCAACCATCATAATCAGAGTAATCCTCCCCAGTACACAACCCAATATGCCAAGTGCCCTCCAAGCATGAATCTTTAATTTAACGACATCATCTCAAACTTCATACTTAGTTTACATCTGTAATCGATCAAGTGATCACATGTCACACTTATAAAGTCTTCCAGTGGAACACACTCCCACAACCTACCACAACAATATCTGGAGCGTACCTCCAAACCATCGGTCGTACTAACTCTGTAAAGCGATCAAGAACCACTAACCAGGACGCAACACCGCTCTCAGGTGACGCCAAAGACAATACCAATTTATCTTAACCATCGAAACTTCTTTCCTGCCCATTCGATCTCTTGACGTCTTGTCAAAAATTTTCCTTCACTCGTGTTATTCTCGATCTAATTTCTGCAACCAGAATTGATTCACCAGCATGCATCAAATTAGAACTAACATAGTACATAACTGTACAATCCGCTAATCAACAGCAATCTCCCCAACTTAGCTCGAAGCCACATATCACAACTCACTATACTCACAACGCGTATGCTCCATTGATGTCATAAATACCATAGTGAGATTAACCTCGCTCTTTTATAAGCTTGTGGAAACACAAATCATCTGGAATTTTAACTCTTCTGCATTTTCTTGCATTCACTCACATAACAGTTAAGCCTACTCTCTAGGCGACCAAATTTTTCAAAACTTTCGACAGAGTTTCCTTTGTAATTTGGCCTATCCACCTGCCAGAGAATCACCAAAAGCATCCTAACAACACGGCTACAACTTGACAAAACATCACAACATATATCAACAACATTAATCTCAATACTACCTGCATTATATTATCAAAATTGATACATGGACATGCGTTGCACCTATTCGAATCATACACATAGAAAATACCTTGCAATTACACATAAGGATCATACCACTTAAGGACACCCTGCAGGAGATATCCCACCTGCTTCGCCTTAATTCAGTATTTCAGCATGCCTTCCACCATCATATACGTTATACGGTCGTATAATCTTCCTGGGTCTAAACTCAACCCGCAACATGCTATGTACTTCGCTCCTAACTAGGGGAACTGAAAAGATTCTCCACGCACCCACAACACGGGGCAACACATCCAATCACAAGGGAGATCAAACACTTAATGGTCCATCTATCATCTAGCAGTCCTTCTTCGACTCATCCAAGTCATACAGACACACCACACAACCCTAATATACTCATCACGTAGCTATCTAGCCGACATTCCCACAATTAGGGACAATAGTGAACATATAAGTTCATAATACCAGCTCGCAAAATCAGCACCTCGGAGCTCCAGCCATAGGCGAAGATTCAGCCTCAAGTCCTCTAGACTGGCCCAACATGATCTCACGGAGATTACATCTCGCCCCTCGATCGGGGAATCACCAGCCATCAAGGCAAATATATTACTGAGCGCTCGCGTGCGCATGGAGACGTATGGAAGAAATTTCAAGAGTTATATCTCAAGCTGAATCAAATACACACGATAAGAATTCCAAGAAAGTGAAGTGTTTCCTAAAGGTTCTATAGCCTCCCAAGGATAGATACGGGCGTCTATGTACCGATCCGTGAGACTCTACTAAACCGGCTCATGACTCGCGAGGCCTAGTAACCTAGGCTCTGATACCAACTTGTCACGACCCAAACCCGGTCGTGATGGCGCCCAACCCTAAAGCTAGGCAAGCCTGACCAGCAGTCGCTCCCAATTCAATAATAAATCTCAAAACTGACAATTTAAGGAGAATAAAATAGTTTTAGAATAATAATACTGAGAAATACGAAGACTGATAAAAATACTCCCAAAAGATCTGGGGTCACGAGTCTAGAGCCTCTAAACAAAACTGGATAACAATATCTGAATGAAATACTCAAGTCTGGAAATGT
>MU677993.1:28116-47311 GCA_026770625.1 Nicotiana glauca
CAATGACTGACCAGTCAGGTAACAATGACTGACTAGTGGTAACAATGACACTGAAACACTTTGGTCAGGTAACAATGGCTGACCGGTCAGGTAACAATGGCTGACCGGTCATTTGTGTATTCTTGTTTAATTGATTTCTTTAAAGAGAATGTTGTTGCTATAATTTCATGGATTCTACTGTCTATTTGGTTTACTGCTTAAGATAGCATTATTTGTGCCTTTTTTGGGATTTTGTACTTTCAGTTGTTATTCACTTTTATTACCATTGAGTTGGAAGTACTCACTTTAAACCCTGCACCATGCGTGCAGTTGCAGGTATTGTCAACCCGGTAGCGGGTTATTAGCAGGACTGAAGGCCTCATTGTGGTAGTTGAGCAAGGTGACCGCCAGCGTTCGCGGCACCGCATTCTACTTTTGAATTTTAGTTTCATCTTGTATACATGTACTTTGTTTAGTCCAGTAGTAGTGTTCCTACTCATTAGATGCTCGTGACTTGTGACACCCCGGTCGGGTTGTATTGGGATGGAATTGATAGTTAAACGCCACTAAGATGTATTTTCTATTCATTATGTTTAATAGCTGTTTAATAAGAGGATTTGGGGGTTGTTGGCTGGCCTTGTCTTCACGAGAGGCGCCATCACGACCGGGTATGGAATTTGGGTCGTGACAAATTAACTTCCCAGTTTCCAATTTATCAATAAGAATATGCTTTAGATATTTAACTTCAGGAAAAGTGACTTAGCATTTCATAACAGTGATTAAACACAGGACTGAGATCAATGATTATACAAAGCATGCTATCACAATGATATTCATCCTTTGAGGATGCCACAGATCGGCAAAAGGCCCCAAACATGGCAATAAGCCCAGATATAATCAATACAGGATGCGTATCAGTCGCCAATATAGAAACATTCTTGTTCGGGATGGACCAAGTCACAATCCCCAGTCATAACCAATCCCGCACCTGCCGTGGGGTGCGAGTCACGCCCTACAATAGCGTCACAATGTGATAAGCCGGGGTTTCAAACCCTCAGGCCATAATATACACCAACTACTCACCTCTAACCGGCCGTAGAATGGTCTGAAATGCCTTTTCCTTTCGTATCGATCTTCTCGCGTGTCGAATCTAGTCAAAATCACAACGAATACATAAATATGGATTAAAGAAATATAACCCAATTAAAAATACTCGAAAAGTATTAAAATTCACGAAGTTGGTAAAACCCGAGCCCCGGTCCCACTTCTCGAAAAATTCTGAAAATTATACCAACGGATTCCTCGTCTCGCCACGAGTCCGCACATATAAAGTTTATCGAAATCGGAGTCCATTTGACCCCTCAAATCCCAATTTTACACTTTCTTAGGTTTCAAGCCCTAACCTCCATTTTTACCCCTTAAATTATGGGTTTTTCAGTGTTTAATCTATGTTTTTACACCATAACAACATAATTCGAGTTTAAGAACTCTTACCTGATGAAATCCCACGAATTCTCCTCAAAATCGCCCACAAATCGCCTCTTCCCGAAGTCTAAAAATATGTTTCTAACTCTGAAAGTCGCGAACACTGTTTCATTAAAACTCCAGTGATTTTCGCTTCTACGACAGCCTTCTGCGGCCAATAAACCGCTTCTGTGGTTTTTCGTTTAAGTTGCCAGGACCGCTTCTGCGGTCCATAACCGCTTCTGCGGTGACCGCTTTTGCGAAACCCTATCCGCATATGCGAAAAGGCCAAGCCTCCTCCATGCTCGCTTCTGCGATCACCCCAACCGCATCTGCGGAACCGCTTCTGCGGCTCCCTTTCTGCAGATGCGGAAATACTAGAACTAGCAAAATACCAAACCTGCAACAAACTCCAAAACTCCCGTTTAACCACCCGAATTCACCCCGAGGCCCCCGGAACCTCAACCAAAAGCACCAACACATCCCAACACCTTATTCAAACTTGCTCGTAACATAAAAACACTATCATAAACTTCAAAATCATCGAATTACCACGGATTCAAGCCTAAGTTAAACTAAAACTTCCGAAACTTACATTTGATCTAAAACCCAACCTAAACACCTCCGAATGACCTGNACTACCATCCGGAATTCGTCAAAATCAAACCTTAGCCAATTCAAGTCTAACTCTACACCGGACCTCCAAATTCAATTCCGATTGCGCTCCTAAGTCACAAGTCATCCCCCGAAACTAGTCGAATCATCAAAAATCCATTCCGAGCCTTCTAACTCATGAGTTAACATTCAGTTGACTTTTCCAAACTTACCTTCTCATAAAGAGACTTATTGTCTCATCTCTAACGAAACTCTCTGCGAAATACTTTAAATTCTCCAAACACATATAATAAAACATATAAAAGCATAAAACGGGAAAAACGGGGTGGTAACTCCCGTAACGATGGGTCGGGTCGTTACATCCTTGCACCAGACACGTTAAGGAGTTGAATTCGGACTTCTCCTTGGGCCCAAAAATTGGACAGCCTTTTTACAAATGAGGCCCAAAATATTTCTTTGCTTTGAGCTGGCCTCACGTTCATTTCCTATAGCCCAGTTCACGCGTTGGAGTGCAATCAGTATTAGCAGATTTGAATTTAGCGCATTGGGCCTCTCTTTTAGACCCAACTATTAGAAATAATTATACATAGGTGCTAATTTACTATAGACTTTAATGTTTGGAATAGTCACATTTCTAATAGCCTTTAAATAATGCATCTTTTATGTAAACAGAGGTGGGCCATACTAGATAACCAAATAATACATGCCCCTTAGAGCTTTAGTTTGAATGCCTTTAAAAATGGAAATGAGGCACGCCGCACCAAATAAAATCATAAATGAGCGGCCCTCTTTAATTTTATCTTTAAAATCCTTAGAATTCGGGACGTGCCATTTAGCGAATTTTCATGGCCTCCCGCAAAGTTAACAACGTATCAGTTGCTTTAGGCGCGTTATTTAATAATTTTACCTTCTTAAACTCGGGTGTGCATTTCATGTGACCCAAATCCAAATCCTAAAACTTTGAATAAAATATATTTTAGATTGCGGGTGCATTTCATGTGATGTGATCCAAAGACACATTTTAAACGACATTTAATTTTTCTTAAAATTAATTAAAAACGGTAAATAATTTTAAAATTACACTATAGGTTGAAACATGTATTAAAACCAGATAATAGGCCAATTATGATAGCCTAAGCGACCGTGCTAGAACCACAGAATTTGGGGGTGCCTAACACCTTCCCTCGGGTTAACAAAATTCCTTAGTCAGTATTTCTGGTTCGCAGACTTCACATGAAAAGTCAAAATTTTCCTCGATTTTGGATTGAAAACAAATCGGTGACTTGGGACACCAAATAAACTATCCCAAGTGGCGACTCTGATGAATAAATAATCTCATTTCGAATAATGTCACTTTAATTGGAAAAACTCCCTTATACACTACCTTCAGGATGTAGTAAAAAAGGAGGTGTGACAGCTCTAGCGACTCTGCTTGGGAATCAAACCCAGAACATCAGTTCAGGGTTCAAGAATTCGAGCTTAGAATAGCTGTTATGATTGGCTTTATCTGATTTTTCTACATGTTTCATCCTAATGTGCTAAATGCTTTACCGCTTTGATATTTGTTGAATTGTATATATAAATTGCTATGAAACCCTTCCTCTCTCTGAGTCTTCTACATCATGGAGAAGGGCGCACTTCGTGTGATTTCTCTTCTATTTAGAGTCATATCCCATTTTAGAACGAGGTTCGGACAAGTTGCTAAGCTGGCAAAGCTTCTGTATTCCCAGTACGCTGCCCCTGCCCCCTCCCTCCCGGCTCGAGTTGTCCGCTCGGATAAGCCAGGTCTAGAACAATAAACCCATGGTTTAAAACTAGTATAACAAAGCCTCATGCCGGATCCCTAGTAGGAATGTTTGTTTGTATCACATGTATTTGACTTAAGGGACTCAACATAGGGGTTGGGTCTGTCTAGGACAGGTGACCTGAAATGAAAAAACCATACTGATGCATCTTACTTGCTACTTATATATTTATTTGCTTAGGATTTGCATGTTGACCGGCTTCTAAATAATGGGAGAAAGTTGAAAAGAGAATATCAATGTTAGGGTTAAGTGAGGGTAATCACCTGTTTCGAAAAACCAATACCCAAATAGTACTGAAACTCTTTTTGTTTTCAAAAAAATAGTTGGTTTTGTCAAATCTGTCCGAACTATGCCAGTTTGATTCTCACCGGATGTGGGATACGTAGGCAACCCTCATCGGATCCAACTTCCCTTTTTGCAAAAAAAAGTCCAAAAACAACAAAATTTTAATTTTTGTCACAAATAAGTCGGGTGATGCCATTATTGTCTAAAATATGCCGAATGTCCCCAAAAGGGCGCCGGAAGGCTATTTTTGCAAGAACAGCCACCTTGGATCATTTTTAACGGTTAGCAGGCACAACCTTAAAATCTTCTTCCCCTAGGTGCTAAAAGGCTATATCTGCAAAGCTAGAGCTTTGTTTTTTAGATGAATTTTTTTTTAAAAAAAAAGAGAAAAATGATGTTGCTTTTTCTTCTTTTAGGTTAAAATAAGCCTTAATAAATGTGCAGGATGAGCACGAATGAAATTGAACCCTTCACAGTCCTTAAGGAGATCCCCTTGAAGCTCCATATGTGGTGGAATGATCTAGAAAAGGGCAGTAGAGAAACAGTGGTAAAAGTTTTGGGAGGCCTTGTCGGACTATTGAATGTCAAGCCAAGGTTGGACATATTGAAGCTTTAATACCTTTCTGGGAGCAGACTCGCAATGTGTTCCGTTTCTCTGACTTTGAGCTCACACCTACATTGGAGGAAGTTGCGGGTTATGCGGGCCTTAATGGAAATCTTAGAAGCCAATATCCGTTGGCAACAAGATCAGTATCTCGCCACAGATTTATGGATTTACGGAGTATTAGTCGGGATGTTCAGAACGGAAATTTATCGGAAGGGTATTGCACACTCCATTTCTTGTACCATCGATATGGTAACCCCAAAGGTTTTGAAGAGCCAAATGCTGGTCTAACCCATACCGGAAATAAAGACAAATAGGAGGCAAGGTGGGGTTTAGCTTTCATGGTAGCCTTCTTGGGAGTGGTGATCTGCCCATGAAAAGATGGGAATATAGAGATAGGTCTTATGGGAATGATCGATGTTGCAATCAAGAAAGCCAACGACACTGTAGTTCCTCTGATCGTATCTGAAATCTATCAAGCCTTGACTATCTGTCGGGAAAGGGGAAAGTTCTTCCAGGGTTGCAATTTGTTACTACAGTTATGGATGCAAGAACACCTCTGTCACCGGGTTGGGTACATGAATTATGGTTTGACCGAGTTGAGCTGCATTGAAGAATTTGAAAGCCGGGTAGCAGGTATGGAATTCCCTACGGGTACTGAAGCTTGGCTTACACATCTGAGATCCTTAACTACCGATAAGATTGAGTGGGCATTTGGATGGCTTCCTGCCATCGAAGCAGTGTACATGTTAGCTGAAGTGTCTTATATCCTCTTGATGGGCATCCGAAGAATCCAGCCTTATGCTCCTTACAGGGTTCTGCGACAACTAGGAAGATTTCAAACCGTCCACAATGATGAAGATTTGAGTAAACATGTCATTGAACTGGGCCTAAAAGCTGCATTTCTAGAAGGGAAAATTTGCCAAGTATGGAAAGAGTGTAGGTTTCTTGAACCTAAGACCATAGTGCGAGACCGAGCTAGAGGTGAAGTGGACCCTAAGTACATGGTATGGTTCATCAAAAGATTTCAGATTCCTGAAAGGCCCACAAAGAGACCACATGTCCAACAGTTTACCAATGGGGCCCAGGTGCAATGGGATTGGTTGACTAAGGAGAATGAGTACAGAGCCAAAATAAGCCAATTGGAAAGGCAAGTCATGGAGCTTCAATTTGAAAATGGTGTTCAAGCCGCTGCAGACGAGGGAGAAAAGAAGAAACTGACCCAGGAAAATGAGGCCCTTAAAGCTCAGATCAGAAAGATTAAAATAGCTGCCAATAACCCGGAAAGAAGTCGGGCTGATGAAAGACTTATAAGTGGTCTAAAAAGAAAGTCCTCGAGTGCCAAGGAGAACTGGAAAAGTTTGAAGATAGTCTAGAAAAAATCTGGGCACAATGGACAAAGAAAGCAGAAGAACGGGCACGATTTGTGCAGCAAATGAAGAGAAACTATGAAGGGACCATCACTAGCCTAAGAAGAAATGTGACTACTCTTGAGGATGAGGCAGCCCAACGGGCTAAAGATTTCAAGGCTGATAGGGAGCATTGTTATAATCTGATGGTTCAAATGGAGAAAGACATGCAGCAAGTGCGAAATCAGCACTTTCATGACTCCCAAGTGTTGGAAGGCCGGAACTAGCATATAGGGTGGTTACTTCATGAAAAAGGCCAAATTAGAGAAAGGATTTGGGCCATCGCTGACTATATCACCACAAAATGCCAAGCGTGCAAGGACATGAATCATAACACCTTCTTTACTGCAGTGTTGACTTTTGTCTGTCAACTTATGGGTGATTTGGAGGGACTACAAGGGGGTCTCGCACATAGGCTCGCGGCGAGGTCGAATGATGCCCAGCGAGCCCCTGTAATTGAAGCTTTAATGTATTCCTGATTTTTCAAGCATCGAGTCTATATTTTGCTTTATTTTGAGTATGTTTGTAGTTCTTCTTTCCAAGAAAATGAGTAGTTAACATCTTTTGTAATAGAAGTTTTATTAATGAAAATTGAAAATTCCCAAAAATTGTTTCCTTACTTTTTGCATTTATTTTTCTTGATCTACGTAATTATCTAATTCACGCGGCGTCGTGATACGTAGACAATCCTCGTCGAATCTGGTCATATTTTGTAAATAGCTCCAATAAGAAAAGAAAATGAAAAAAAGAGAAAGAAAAATGAGGAAAATGAGAGAAGAAGGGCAAAAGACAGGAAAATCAAGAAAAGAAAGTGGAAATCGAAGGAAGAAAAATGGGAAAGAATAAGAAAGCTGGGATGAAGCATGAAACCGTTGCAAAACATGTAGAAACCTATTTAACTGTATAGGTGCATCACACCCCAACATGTGATTACCTATCTGTTATTTGTCTCAAACTAGCCGTTTGTTGCTGTCACCTAGTCCAGGTTTTATAGAAACGGTGGTTGGGTTTTCGTGGTAAATTGGCTTCACATCCATACTTTACTAGATCAAAGGGGAGTATCGGAATGTCTTCAGAAATAACCTTGCCAACGGTTCCCATTGCAGATGATAGCCCAATCTCGGGCATCCCGACCTCAAAATCTGCAGCGGCTAAAGAAAATAGGATCTTACGTCTTCGGGTCATGGAGATGTGGAATGCTTGGGCGAATGGAAGAGAGCTGCCAAGTGCCATCCCGGGATTCCTCGAACTGTTTCCTAGATCAGAGGGTACTTCTAATGTTCCAATCAATCATCCAAACACCCCACTGGGACAACCCACCATATTAGCTCATTTCGTGGGAACACCTTCTGAGGTTCGCCCCTAGGTGTTCATGTCTGGTGCGGCCTCCAATATCTTCACCGCTCCCCCATGCTCAGCCACAACACAGCCTGCACTGCCTAGGGCCACTTTTGATCCTTCAGCTTTTACATTCCAAACACCTACCTTCCAAATGGAGCCTCCTCAGTTCCCCACATATACTTATCCTCAGCCACCTCAATTTGAGTTCACTATGGGACAGGAAAAGACTCCCAAAACTCCCGAACAGGAAGAAATTGCAAGGAGGATGAGAAGCTTGGAACAGAGCCTCAAGAACATACAAGGTCTGAGTGGGCAAAAAAGTGTGTCCTATGCTGATCTATGCATGTTCCCTCATGTGCACTTGCCTCTAGGATTTAAAACTCCAAAGTTTGAAAAGTATGATGGACATGGTGATCCTATTGCTAATCTTAAGAAATACTGCAATCAGTTGTGAGGAACCGGAGGAAGGGAAGAATTACTCATGGCTTATTTTGGAGAAAGTCTAGTTGGCATTGTCTCTAAGTGGTATATAGATCAAGATATATCTCGTTAGCACATCTGGGATGACCTCGCTAGAGACTTTGTCAGACAATTACAGTACAATATAGACATTGCTCCAGACAAAAAATCATTGGCAAACTTGAAAAAGAAGTCCTCGGAGAGCTTCTGGGAGTACGCAATCAAATGGCATGAGCAAGCATCTAGAGTAAAGCCTCCGATGGACGAGGTCAAAATGGTCACAGTGTTCCTCCAAGCTTAGGAAGCCGACTACTTCCAAAATATGATGTCAGCTACAGGTAAACCGTTCATGGAAGCTATCAAAATCGGTGAAATGGTGGAAAATGGATTGAAAAGAGGCAGAATCCTAAGCCAATCCGCTATTAGAGCAACCTTCCAAGCCATTCAGGGCGGGTCTGGAGGAGTAGCAAAGGGCAAGAAGAAAGAAGAAACATCCATGGCAGCATTAGGTGCAAGAAGACACCGTGCTCCCAGATCCATGTTCCCAGAAAGAACGCCTCAGCATTATTACCCTCACCAGGATATGGCCTATGCTCCTCAGCCGTACGCGGTCATGAATGCTCAACCTTACGTCCAGACTCAGCAACAAGCCAACAAAAACCAAGCTCCATTTCCAACAAACCAGCCTCCTCACCAAAACCACTACAATCCCCGTACTCCACAAAATAACTTCCGTCCTCGTGAACCACCTAGGAGGCCAAATTTTACACCAATCGGTGAATCCTACTCCAATATGTTTCCAAAGCTTGTCCAAATGGGTCTACTGCAGCCCGTACCTCGAAACAGGCAAAACCCAGAATTACCCTCCCACCAACGGGATGCCAGATGCGCTTATCACTCAGGAGCTGAGGGGCATAATACAGAAAACTGTTGGACTTTGAAAAGAGCCATGGAGGATTTTATAGAACAGAGGAAGATAGTGTTAAGGGACGAGGACATCCCCATTGTGACCAACAACCCATTGTCGGCCCACAACAAGGGGCCGGTAATCGGAATGATCTATGAAGATAAGGAATTTGACCCAGCATTGAAGGCCATCATCGCCATTGCTGATGTACAGAGGAAACCAGAAACTTCCCCAAAGCAAGACAAAGGGGAGAAAAAGAACAAAACCTCCCACTCAAAATTAGAGAAGAAAATTGAAGCAGGAACTGGGGCAGCACCCACCAAAGATGTTGTTCTCTATGTCGCTCGGGGCCGCAAGGAAAAGCAAATGACTTTGAGTCCTCCCAGGAGATTTGAATTGAACAAGGCAACCCAAATGTATGTGCCCAAGAGAGCTTATGTGGTGCGGGGGCCAGTTAATCCACGAAGGCTGAGTAAGCCCGTGGTTATTGGCCGCACGCCACAGAAGCCCATGATAGATCCTTTCGCGGTGCCTTGGAACTACCATAAAATAGTGGTGACGTATAAGGGCAAGGAAATCTCAGGAGACGTTCAAGAAAATTACCCTGTGGAAAATTACTCCAATTTGGAAGAAGTGAACAACGCCACTAGGAAGCGCTTCCCAGCTAAAAAACCCGTGAGTGCCAAAGAGGCGGAAGCTTTCTTTCAAAAAATAAAGATGGCGGATTATGAAGTGGTTGACCAGCTTCAAAAGTTTCTTGGAGGAGTCTCCTTGCTATCTTTGTTGATGTAATCCCCCGAACACCAGAAGGTACTAATCAAGACCTCAATGAGGCATACGTGCCAGGTGAGACTTCTATGGAGCAATTAGAAAGAATGGCGGAAAGATTTTTCACTATCAACCAGATTTCATTCAGCAAAAATGACTTGCCTCCGGAAGGCGCTGCATATAACAAAGCCCTGCACTTAACTGTCAAATTTGAAGGATATTACGTGAAAAGGGTTATGGTGGATAGAGATTCTGGGGTGGACATCTGCCCACTCTCAACACTGCAACGCATGGAAATTGGGACTGAAAGGATTCGTCCAAACAATGTCTGCTTATGAGCCTTCGATGGTATCAAAAGGGACACGATTGGAGGGATCGATCTAATTCTGACCATTGGCCTAGTGGACTTTGAGGTGACTTTCCAAGTTCTAGACATGGACACATCCTACAACTTTCTCTTGGGGAGACCATGGATCCACGCAGCAGGGGTTGTACCTTCCAGTCTTCATCAAATGGTAAAATTTAAGCATGAGGATCAAGAAATCGTGATCCATGGGGAGGATGAACAATCAATTTATCGAGAACCCTCAGTCCTATGCCTTGAAGCGAGAGAAGGCAGCGAGCACATAGTTTATCAGGCCTTCGAAGTTGTGTTGACAGACCATTATGAAGAAGGAAACCCTTGCCCCCAACCCTTCCTTTCCAATGCCTCAATCATGGTGGCTAAAGAAATGATCTGACACGGCTTCAAACCAGGGAAGGGACTTGGGAAATCCCTGCAAGGAATAGTTGAACCAATTACCCTGCCTACCACTGAGAAGTTCTTCAGGGTAGGCTTCCAACCTACTCCAGATAACATAAAATGGGCGGACGACAGAAAGAATGATGGATGGGTTTTGCCTCAACCACTTCCACATCTGTACGAGACCTTTGTCAAGCCAAAGTACAATGAAGAAGAGCATGATGAGGCCTTTACGACTGAAAAGATTGAAGAAATATGTAGGGCAATGAAAAAGATACTATATGAAACCCACATGGTTCAGCCAGGAGAGGGCTCAAGCATAGCTGAGGTGCTGTATATGGGACCAAACGTCAAGCTACAGAATTGGAAGGCTACGCCATTCCCAATCCGGCGGGAGTCCCGGTAGACCTGTCCTGCCACTTTTTTTGCATCGCGAGTTATTCTAGGGTGTAACTCAGATGTTTTCTTTAGTTTCTTATCCTTTAATTTCCAAAATGTAAAGCCTGTTATCTTCAAATTCCAAGGAATGAAATCAATATTTCATCGTTCATCTTTCTTTATTATTTCTGATTTTGCTATTTTTCTCTATTATTTCTTCTTTCAATTCTAATAATGCGGCTTTAAATAACATGACATGCTTGCGGACTTCATGCCCAGATCCAAACACGCTGTCTAATTGTGAAATAATGAACCAAGAACCGAAATACGATGAATAAGAGGCTTTAAAGGAAATAAATCGAGAATTGGAATGATTTGAGAATAAACCTAAGCCAAATGATACCGAGCTGGTTAACCTGGGAAGTTCTGAAGAAATCAGGGGAACCAAGATAAGCATTCATACGGACGAGAAAACCCGGGATGCAATAAACCAACTCCTGTTTGAATTCAAAGATGTGTTTTCTTGGTCGTACGACGACATGCCAGGGCTAAGTGGTTCATAACTTGCCAATTTACCCCGATTACCCCCCGGTCCAGCAAAAGCAAAGAAAGTTCAAAACTGATAACAGTGACAAGATCAAAGAAGAGGTCACGAAACAGTTGAAAGCAAGGGTGATCCGAGTGGTTAGGTACACCACATGACTAGATAATGTAGTCCAATTCCAAAGAAAGACGGGAAGACCTGGGTGTGTGTGGATTACCGAGATTTAAACAAGGCTAGTCCCAAAGGCAACTTCCCTTTGCCCAACATCCACATCCTTATTGATAACTGAACCAAGCATGAGACACAGTCCTTCGTGGATTGTTATGCATGATATCACCAGGTGTTGATGGATGAAGAAGACGCAGAGAAAATAGCCTTTACCATACCCTGGGGTACATACTGTTATAGAGTCATGTCGTTTGGTCTGAATAATGCTGGGGTGACCTACATGAGGTCCATGACCGCAATTTTCCATGATATGATGCATCAAGAGATAGAGGTGTATGTGGACGACGCAATCATCAAGTCCAAAACCCAGGATGACCATGTCCGAGATCTGAGAAAATTCTTCGAGTGGTTGTGAAAATATGATTTGAAGCTGAACATAGCCAAATGTGCGTTTGGAGTCCCATCCGGCAAAATTTTAGGCTTTATAGTCAGCCGGAGAGGTATCGAGTTATATCAAACAAAAATAAAATATATCCGGGATTTGCCTCCTCCGAGAACCAAGAAAGATGTGATAAGCTTGTTGGGTAGATTAAACTATATCAGCCGGTTCATTGCTTAGTTGACATCCACATGCGAACCCATATTCAAATTGCTGAAGAAAGATGCAACAATCAAATGGATAGATGAATGTCAAGAAGCTTTTGATAAGATCAAGAAATATTTGTCAAATCCACCAGTCTTGGTCCCACCAGAGCCGGGGAGGCTTCTTTTCTTGCACCTGATGGTCTTGGAAAATTCTTTCGGCTGTGTCCTCGGACAACATGGTATAACCGGGAAGAAAGAACAGGCGATCTACTACCTGAGCAAGAAGTTTACTAGCTATAAAGCTAAGTATACTCTGTTGGAGAGAACCTGTTGTGCTTTAACTTAGGTCGCTCAGAAGCTGAGACATTATCTGCAAGCCTACACCACTTACCTCATAACCAGGTTGGATCCTTTGAAATTCATATTTCAGAAACCAATGGCCACAGGGAGATTAACAAAATGACAGATCATGCTCATTCAATTTGACATAGTCTATATCACTCGCACGGCAATGAAAGCCCAGGCGTTGGCAGATCATTTGACTGAAAATCTGGTTGATGAAGAATACCGGCCTTTGAACACTTACTTCCCGGATGAAGAGTAAACTCGATCGAGGTGATATCCGAGGATACTACTGCTGGGAAAATGTTCTTTGAAGGAGCGGTAAATGCAAAAGGTGTTGGAATTGGGGCAATCTTGATCTCGCCCACTGGGCAGCACTATTCGGCCACAGCCAGGCTTCGATTTTTCTGCACAAACAACACTGCTGAATATAAAGCCTGCATTATGTGTATGAACATGGCAATCGACCAAGATATTGAAGAGTTGTTGATTATGGGAGACCAAATCTGATTATTCGGCAAGCCCAAGGAGAATGGGAAACCCAAGATGTTAAGCTTATTCCCTATCGACAACATGTGGAAGATCTTAGGAAATGGTTAAAGTCAATAGAGTTCAGGTACATCCCTCGTTGTCACAATGAACTAGCTGACACACTCGCCAGTCTGGCTTCGATGTTGCCCTACCCAGGCAATGCCCACATTGATCCCTTGGAAATCCAAATCAAGGAAAGGCATGGGTACTGTAATATGGTTGAGGCAGAACCAAACACCCAGCCATGGTACCAGGATATTAAAAGGTTCCTAAAAATGCAAGAATACCCGGAGCAAGCCAATGGAGACCAAAAGAGAACCATTAGACGACAAGCAAGTGGTTTCTTCTTAAGTGGTGAGGTCTTGTACAAAAGGACCCCGGATCTCAACTTGTTGAGATGTGTTGACGCCAAAGAGGCCGAAAGGATCATGCATGAAGTACACATAGGAATGTGCAGACCCCACATGAATGGGTATGCTTTAGCAAAGAAAATCCTTCGAGCAGGCTATTATTGGATAACCATAGAAAAGGACTGTTTTAACATTGTCCGGAAGTGCCATCAGTGTCAGGTGCACGGTGATTTGATTCATGCACCTCCCACAGAATTACATCCCATGTCAAAACCTTGGCCATTTGTAGCTTGGGGCATAGACTTCATTGGGCTGATTAAGCCGAAAGCCTCAAATGGGCACAGATTCATACTGGTTGCCATTGACTACTTCACGAAATGGGTTGAAGCCATCACTCTCAAATCGGTCACTAAGAAAGATGTGGTAGACTCCAATCTTATTTGCTGTTTTGGAATTCTTGCAACTATTATCACAGATAATGCTACAAATTTGAATAGTCGTTCGATGGGAGAGATATGCAAACAATTCAAAATAACGCATATGAATTCTACTCCTTACCGGTCCAAAGCCAATGGTGCTGTTGATGCCGCAAAAAAGAACATCAAGGAGATTTTGAGAAAGATTATTCAAAGCTCCAGGCAATGGCATGAAAAGTTACCTTTAACATTACTAGGATATCGCACCACGGTGTGCACATCGGTAGGAGAAACCCTATACCTTTAGGTCTACGGAACTGAGGCCGTAATACCTGCAGAGGTGGAAATCTCGTCTCTCCGGATCACCGTTGAAGCTAAGATTGAGGACAGTGAGTGGGTCAAGACTCGTCTGGAACAGCTGACCTTAATTGATGAAACGGGGATGGATGCGGTCTGCCACGGGCAGTTATACCAACAAAGAATGGCCCGTGCTTATAACAAGAAAGTGCGGCCCAGGAATTTTGAAGTGGGATAACTTGTGTTAAGACGCATTCTTCCTCATCACCAGGAAGCAAAAGGAAAATTTGCTCCTAATTAGAAGGGCCCATACATCATCAGAAAGATATTGCCGAGAGGATCATTGTATCTAGGCGATATCGAAGGAAATTATCCCGAAGCAGCTGTGAATGCGGATGCAGTAAAAAGGCACTATGTCTAGGGTTTCTGCAGCAATGACTTTGTTCAATTGGGATGACGAAGGCTTTCATTCTTGCTATCCAAACACTGTCAACCTTTCGCAAACCTTTTGAGCCGGTTACTTTTCCTTGATCACCCTCTTTGGAACCCGAAAGTATTATTAAAAAAAATAGAAAAAAACAAAAGAAAATCAAAAACAAAATGATTCCCTAAACTACGTATGACCTGATTCTGAAAGAATACGTAGGCAGCCTCTCTCTGGGGTTCAGTCGCGCTAAAACAAAAATCCCAATTTCCCCCAAAAGTGAAACTGGGGCAGATAATATAATGTCTCGGAAATGAGCCCACCAGAACAGTTCCAAAGTTGTAATTACATCCAAATTCTTTTTACCCAAAACTTGTCCAAGTCCTTCTGATCAATTGGCAAAGGCTTTAGAATCGGAAAACACCATTGTTGGAACTTGATGCAATCAAACCGAGAGAAATAAAATGAGAAAGTCTTATTGGTGAAAACCTACAGGCACCATAAGGCGACGGTGAGCAGAGAAATTGAAAATGAGAGAGTCCGTTTAGTGAAAACTTGTAAAGAGCACTATCGGGTGACGGTCAGAAAAGAAATAAGAGAGGTCGATTGGCGAAAAACCCGCAAAGGGCCCCATCGGCCGAAAAGAAGATATCTCCCACGACTGAAAGAGTCCTGGCAAGATTCCCTGGTTTTGAAACACGGGTCAATGAGTTTATGAGAAGTTGGGACAGTTTGTGCGGGTCAGGCATACAGTCCAAGAAGCATGTCACGTCTATTTGAAGCCTGCATACACCCCAGATAAGTCCTTCTTTTCTCCACGAAAGGGATGCTTCTCTTTAAATTCATTTTCTTGCCTTTTGTTTACTTTTTCCTGGAATCCCTTTCGGTCTAACTCTGTTCCCAAAACTAATACAAAGAAAAGTGGCAAGACTGGCTTTGCAAGGCTCAGCCTAACAAAAGCTAAAGAAAAGTACCCAGCCTCAGCGGGTGCATCAAGCCGATCCCGACTGGTCATGATGGCTGATGCTTCGAAATCAAAGTTATTGAAGAAGGAAAGAAAGTCAAGGACAAATGTCCTAAGGGCAGAATAAAGTGAAAGGGTCGAAGCCCCACGTGGGCGAGTCATCATGAAATCCCAAAAGTTGAGCCTTTCGGTTTGTGAGAGAGATTCATCTTCAAAACCAGCAAGCAGCAGAGGTTCTCAACAGGAACTGGGCTGAGATCAAGCAATTGAGACAATCAAGGCCACAAAACCAACCACCGTTTCAAACTAATAATTGTTCTTTGTTTGAAAATTTGAAACAGGTGCAATTCAAGCAACCGTGCAAGAAACAAGTGCAACCAAAAAGGAAAAGAAATGCACAAATGCTGAAACAACTTTGCAACAGGGAACCAACCAAAAAGGAAGTTTCCTCGAAATTCTTTCTTGCATTTTCTACTAAAAATGAAATGAAGAATGATGATAAAAAAACGAAAAAAAAAGAGTTGGTAGCATAGGGCCCCATTCCTTAGATATTCCGGTATAACTCGTGGACCTCCCCGGCATAACCCGAGGACCTTTTTTTCTTTGCTCCCTGGCATAACCCAAGGACCTTTTTCTTTTATCCCGGCATAACCCGTGGACCTCCCTGGCATAATCCAAGGAGCCTTTTTCCTTTTCTCCCAGCATAACCCATGGACCTCCCAGGCATAACCCAAGGAGCTTTTTTCTTTTCTCCCGGCATAACCCGTAGACCTCCCCGGCACAACCCGAGGACTTTTTTTTTTCTTTGCTCCCTGGAATAACCCAAGGACCTTTTTCTTTTATCCCGGCTAACCTGTGGACCTCCCTCGCATAACCCAAGGAGTTTTTTCCTTTTCTCCCGGCATAACCCGTGGACCTCCCTAGCATAACCCAAGGAGCTTTTTTCTTTTAATCCCGGCATAACCCGTGGACCTCCCTGGCATAACCCAAGGACCATTTTTCTTTTATTCCGGCATAACCCGTGGACCTCCCTGGCATAACCCAAAGACCTTTTTGTTTTTCCCGGTATAACCTGTGGACCTCCCTGGCATAACCCAATGAGCCTTTTTTCTTTCAATCCAGGCATAAACTGTGGACCTCCCTGGCATAACCCAAGGAGCCTTTTTATTTTATCCCAGCATAATTCGTGGACCTCCCTGGCACAACCCAAGGAGCTTTTTCTTTTATCGCGGCATAACCCATGGACCTCCCTGGCATAACCCAAAGAGCCTTTTTTCTTTTAATCCCGGCATAACCCATGGACCTCCTTGGCATAACCCAATGAGCCTTTTTATTTTATCCCGGCATAACCTGTGGACCTCCCTGGCATAACCCAAGGAGCTTTATCTTTTATCCCGGCATAACCCGTGGACCTCCCTGGCATAACTCAAGGAGCCTTTTTTTTTTCAATCCCGGCATAACTCGTGGACCTCCCTAGCATAACCCAAGGACCTTTTTTATTATCCCAGCATAACCCGCAGATCTCCCTGGCATAACCCAAGGAGCCTTTTTTCTTTATTATCCTGGGATAACCCACGGATCTCCCTAGCATAACCCAAGGAGCCTTTTCTCTTTCAATCCCGGCATAACCCGTGGACCTCCCTAGCATAACCTATGGACCATTTTTCTTTTATCCCGGCATAACCCGTGGACCTCCCTAGCATAAACCAAGAACCTTTTTCTTTTATCCCGACATAACCCGTGGACTTCCCTAGCATAACCCAAGGAGCCTTTTTTCTTTCAATCCCGGCATAACCCGTAGACCTCCCTAGCATAACCCAAGAAGCCCTTTTCTTTTATCCCGGCATAACCCATGGACCTCCCAGGCATAATCCAAGGACCTTTTTATTTTATCCTGGCATAACTCATGGACCTCCCAGGCATAACCCGAGGATCTTTTTCTTTTCCGACATAACCCAGTCATTTTCCATCATAACCTGGTAATCCTCCCAATTTAAGGCTTCATTCCCAAGGATACATAATCCTAATTTTTGTTGCTTTCTGTGAGCACGTGATTTTTGCTCTCACGACAATTACTCCCAAAGTATAAAATAAAATAGTTTTGTATCGCATTTGCGTCCTGTGGATTGCGTGTTATCTTTCTTTAGCATCTTGTATGTGTGTTTATTTGTTTGAACTAATTAAAAATACAAAAATACGTGTTGCATGCATTTTTAAATTAATTAACCATAAAGAGGTTAGAAGAGAAATTACAAAAAAATATGCATTATTACATTGTTGTCATTTGAGTTAAGTTAAAATGTGTGATTTGCATTGTTTATTAGTGTATTAATTAATAGGTGTATTTTTCATCTCTTTTAATTTGATAAAGTGTGTTTAAATTAGTGTTGGCTAGGCAAGCAAAGTGGGAAAATGGCTAAAAATGCAAAGAACCCAAGCCCAAAACGAGCGTCTGGCCCAGGCCACAGGAGGCTGATCTCAGAGACGTCAAAACGACGTCGTCTCCAGGCCTTCCATCAGGACCGTTGATCGAACAAATCTAACGGTCTAGTTCAAATCATTCATTAAGCCAAACGATGCCGTTCAAGGGCACTCAATCCGAGCCGTTCATCTCCTTTAATCCAACGGCCCTAGGCTCCCCTCGCGACCCGTTTCATGTCGACCCGTTCATCTCTGAGACCGACCCAGTCTCATTTAAATGAGATGACGTCGTTCGTCACCTGGCAAGAAATCCTGGCCATCAATTTTACTTGATCCAACAGCCAGGATTCCATCTCCTATTCCCTATATAACCCTACCCTCACACCCTACGCCCCTGAACCAGACCCCCCCCCCCATTTCGTCTCTCATCGTCTCCAACCTCAAAGACGAAACCAAGAACCCTAGTTTAGCCGCCACCCTTCCCTTCGCCGTAAACCCGGCGGCAACAATGCCAACGACCACCCCCTTAACACCCTAAGACCACTCAACCACCCTGAATCCAAATCCATGAACAGCTAACCTCGAATCGACCTGCATCTTCTCGAATATCAATTTGAAGATTCGAGCAGAAAACCAATCGACCCCAACCAAGCCCATATTCATACCAGGTGTTCCCCTAACCTTCCTCATAACCAAACCAAGCTTGGTTTGGTTCGAATCTGACCAGGAAATCACGAACCCCAAATCGACTTCATGAACCCTAAAAATCTAAGTAGGAAGTTCCAGTAGATTCAATGGACTATTGAGGTCCGATGGACCTTAGTTTGGGTGTTCTCAGTTGAGAACACCCTAGTTAAGGTCCGTTTGGCTTCAAATTTTTGAAGTTCCAGTCAAGTTCGAGTGTTCTGGAATTTTTGAGGTAATTTTCCCTTTCTTTGGTTCTCTTTGGTGTTATCTGCTATTTGTTCATTTTAGTTTTAATTTTAGTTAATTTTTCACCTTTAGTATCCGACTATTCTGTTCATCTCCAACTAAGACCCTTTATTTGGTCAATTTTTCTCTAGTCACAAATGAATAGGATATGAACTATATAGTCGATTTGATAATATCGTCAAAATAATTAGTGTCGTAAAATCACCTGTTTGTCCAAAGCATGAATTACTATGTTGATTCTGTATAACTATTTTTTTTGTTACTCGTGTATATATATAGTTGACTACGTAAATGTCGTCAATTAAAATTGGTTGAAAACTAAGAAGGCATGATAATAGGCATTTTTGGTTCACTCCTGTCTATAATCACCAACCTAGCCTTGCCTCTGTTTTAATTCATACTGAGCCGGAAGATGCTCAGTTTGATAGCTTCAATGGGTTTGAGTTGATCAGGATTGGCTCCCA